>JAUUDZ010448749.1:1480-12740 GCA_032361705.1 Panulirus versicolor
AGACCAGTAATACGAGAGAGACTTGTCTCACGTGTCTCACTACAATAGTTTTCTTCCCGATCGTAGCAACAAGAGCGTCGGGGCAGCACTTGATGCTGTAGTTACTTTACTTTCTATTTTCTCTTACCATTTCTCGTTTCAGCAAGCTCTGCTGGTCACGTTTTATTTCTACACTTAACAAGCCACTAGGAATTCCTAGACAATCGGATAAAGTTCCCCTTTACCCATACTTTTCATTTTCTTTTAAAGATTTTATTGGATTTACAATTACGTTAGTCATGAAAACATATTATCTCTTGGGTCTCTATCTTACGAGACCAGGCTCATACCAGCCAGGACGATATGATCTACTTGCTTATCTTGCCTTCAGTTCAATTGCCTTCGTCGCTGCGTTAGCAACTTATTAATTTTCTCTTTCACACAGATTTCTAAGTTTCGGGCACGTACTTTGTATTTTATGAATCAATATTCTAATCGCTTGTTTAATCCTAGTTCTTCTCGCTTGGCTTTTTGCTCGACCAATCGAAAACTTGTTTTTCACAAGACAAACCTGAACTGTTATATTTCTTTATCACTTGATGAACTATTGATTCTTTTAGTATGTGATTCACAGGTAAACTCATTAATCAGTTAACTTAAAACATACGTTTTGCAAACACCCAAATAGTGAATAACTCTCATTAACCGACTCATGATAACATACGTCGCTACCTAAAGACGCTCTTTCCCCGCCTCGCCGAGAATGGATGACGGGTGGGTGAACGGTCCACTACTGGAGGACACCTGTGTCACCAGCTTGACGTCACTGATGGGCTACCCTTGCCCTAGAAAGGCTCCTGTTGTAATAGTTTTTGAAGATTTTTTGTTGTTGTTGGATTTCTCCTTTGTGGTCTCATTCTTTTACGAACAGTTGCCCCACCGACAGCAGCCTTCCAGCGTCCATCGTAAATCGTGCAGCAATACACACTCACGTCACTATATTTCTTCCTCAGGTGTCGGTTGGGTCCACCGTCGTGAACGCTTTACTTTAAGGACAACAGTCATCTTGTGGTCAGCAACATTCATGTGCTCCCCAGGAATCGTCCGAGAGTATTCCGTCCTCTCGTTGTATTCCGTCTGTCGCGGGGCCGAGTTCCTGAACTGCTGGGGGATGCAGTCGGAGTTCCTAACTACCCAACTACCAGCCTGAGTTCGTAATCACTGTTGGGGCCACCTGTCGGCAACCCGCCACTAATACCACCATTTGAGAGATCTTGAGTCAACTAGAGTTGCTGTCGACTACCGACGTCGCTGATGTGAGTATATTGTGTCTATTCGATATTAACATCTTTGCGCTGTAACCTCTGCATTCTAGCTAGGTGCCTCTTCAGGTCTGTAGATTATTCATTCAGTAGTCACTCAATATCGTGGTCAACGGAACTTTCTCTTTACTTCCTCAGGCTGGTGAACGGTGCTTCATCTGAAGGTTCTGGTGAGTCATTTGTCCTGAGGTAAAAGTTCTGGGAATTCCCTCTTCCCCCAACGTCGAAATAAGGTCAGTATTTATGTCGTTACAACTCTACAACCCTGACACCAGAAGCATGACACTTACACCAGTACACACACACACACATACACACACACACACACACACACACACACACAAACGCACATGTAACTCCAAAAACACATATTTGATCTTTGCAAAAAGATTTGTGTGATGGAAGATACCGCTCAGTATTTAGGAATCTTTTGATTCAGAACGTGATCGATGCCCCCACGTTTATTAAGGCAGTAAATCTTGGCATCATGAATTACAGATGTGAGGTTATCATCTCAGAGGAGCAGAGACGCTGTAGATGATTGGGAACGCTACATGTGTATGTCGACCCCCAGTGCCTCACTCCTCTCTCAGTTAATGTTGTAGGGTAAAATATCGCCTTGCGGGAACCAGAGGAGATGTGGTCCCTCTACATGAGAGTAATACATTTCCCTTGATGCCCCTCTAACGACAGATGTTTGCACTCACGTAAAAAAAGAGACCGTCAATCTTTCTTAAGTAAAGGTGTTACCGGACCCCGTCTGCTCGAGGTCACGCCACGAGTGAAAAGTAACTTTTGTTGAGGCTGTATCACTGGGAGTACAGTCTCGATAAAGAATTTCTTACTCCAAGGGAATCTACATTTCCCTGCTACTGGAAGTAGTGGAGCCTTAGGCTGCAGGAGCCTGTGATGTGTTACACCAGGACTCTTTCATAGAAATTTGGTCCTGAGGAAATTATGCAAAAATAAATAAGATAAATGTAAATTGTTTACACTGAAGTTTCTGATATTAATATAACTCATTCGTCAAATTGTTTATGTTTGGTTCATGTTTCCTTTTCAGCTTCATACGGGCTTTGTGACGGGAATAATTAGACTGCAGCTAGTGCCTCAAAAGTTAGGAAGTGACTGCCATTTCCCAGGACAATGATGTCTTTTCAGTTGTCCAAATGTTCGTTCGTTAAACTTAGTGATACAAAGATTCTGTCACACAGTCACACATTACGTTTAATCTTACTAAACCGTGATGTTTTCTACAGCTCATGAAGCGTATGCCAGTTCAAGTATTCCTCTGTTTAGTACAAGTGACACCGACACCTGTGTGACACCCGTGATGTCACCCTGTGTGACACCAGTGACTCACGCGGATGTCAAGCGACATCGTTTTCTGTTGCAAACTATCAGGTTCTCTGTGACGGCAGTGGAGTTAGTCCTCGGAGCAGGAGTAAGAACATCGAGTTTGTCAGTGATGGATCACACACTTGGCGGTACTGGATTACTTCATGTGGCAGTAGCGAGGGTCCTCTGTGTCGCATTAATGACGTCACAGTGTACAGTAGGGCTGTAGCCGATGCGTCGCATCATTCTGCGACAAGTGCGACGTCACCCGGCAAAGTAGCGGCGACATCTTTGCATCTCTTGATAAAGAACTCACTTCAAAGGCAATAGGAAGTCATTCGTCTCTGGTTTGAAAATAAGACGCCATCACCATAATCATGGAGAACTACTTATTTGTATTGTGTTGCATCTGCGTTGTTAGCCCCGTGTTGTTCATGTCATCCAGTGTACAGGAGCTGTGGGGTTAGTCAAGCTATTCCAGAGTCTGATAAATCTCGCTTCTTTTTCTACATCACACAAAAGTCGGTGTCCTGGTTTATTTTTTGATACCTTCGACCAATCATGTTAATTAAAGAGTCTATATTATACAAACTTTGCCAGTCATCAGCTTTTGGTATGAGATATATCCTCTTTCTTTTTCATCCTATTTCTACCGGATACACAGATTTCTGTTTTCAATATACTGAACCTAACTTTGAGAGGTGAATGTGCCAAGACTTTTGCTTCTGAGAGCAAAAACAGATTCATATATGAGTGGAATGGGAGAGCATATGATAATGATGAGAAATAAATGATATAGATGATATACCCGAATGTAACGCACGTTTGGAGTGGGGTAATCAGATATGTCAGGCTTGTGTGAGACAACTTGGGAGAGGTAGTGGCGTCTTTCAATGGAATGGAGTGAATAGTGGAAATACATGAGTGCAAGATGATACAGATGGTTAACCAAAGGATGAAATGGCTTTGCCAGTGAAGGATGAATGGCTGTAAACCTATCCGACTGCAAGTGCATCAAAGTAAGGTAAGGTTATTAGTTGATAAGGTTGTCTGTCACAGTTGCATATGGTCATCCTCATGGTTGGATGACAACACCACTGTGGCACGAAACCATCATGGTTGGGTGACAACACCACTGTGGCATGGAACCATCATGGTTGGATGACAACACCACTGTGGCATGAAACCACCATGGTTGGGTGACAACACCACTGTGGCACGAAACCATCATGGTTGGATGACATCACCCTCTTCGTCACCAAAATGGTCAGGTGACAACACCATCATGGGGTTCAGATGACATCTCTGAAGTAACTACCATGGTCGAGTGACAACACCATCATGGAGGTCAGGTGAGGGCATCACTCTGGCCACCAACCAATATGTGTAGGTGACAACATGACTGATCTTATGAACGTGCTGAGGTGGAGGCAGCAACGTGCACACAGTAGACCCTGATGTTTTCGCAATCTTCTAACGGGTCTTCTTAACAACGTCCCGCGTCCTGTTCTAATTATGCAAATGTTCGCTACCTCAGCACATTGCATATTTAAACACATTCTCTTCAATAACGAGGCAAGTTTTCCGTGTTGTTATCACACTGAGGACGTGGGGGCGAGTGAGGGAGACAGTAATAATGCCCGCCATTACCTTACTTAATGTGCTCCTTCGCCTGAAATAGTTGGCATCCTTAACATCTACCCAAGAGGCATGTGAGCTGACTCAGCTCTCATTCACCTGCCAAGATATCAGATCTTCGTTGGTACAAGTGTAGCTTGTATTAGGCTACAGTTACTAATATATTGTAGGTTGTTGTAGGTTGTTGAAGACAATGTAAATCCTCTTCGAATACCATGGGATAAAGTTTGCAGCAATAAGATAATACAAATTACTATTATCATTTAGAAATCTATTTACTTAAATAGGCAAGAAAAAAAATCACTCGATTTGCCTATACTGAGGAGGAATGAGCACAATCAATAAAACCCATTGTACATGGATACAAACTCTTACAGAAATTTGGAAAATTAGGCCCCACCTTTTCTACAGTGTAAAGTTCAACGGAACATTAATTATGCTAATGAGGACAGTAGAGCTAAGCTTTTACAAAGGTGAGGGAGAGATGCACAGAGACAACATTCCCAGAGAAGACTAACCTTTTTGAAGATGAATCGGTCAGTAGAGAGAAACTTGCATAACCACAGCAAAAAGACAGTAAGGGGAGCAGAAAAGGCATCAGTAACTTACATTTCCGTTAAAATATAACGCAAAAGTTAATCTTGCTTCATTGGTTTTTCAGTCGTCTGGTCACACAGAGAACAAGGACCAATAGTTCCGGTTGTACAAGTATGGTGACAAACAACGCTGTACAACACCTTACCGGTACTGGGTACCTGGTTATGGTGAAACATTACACATCTGGTCTTCTTCACGTGGCAATGAGGACATGACGTAACGTAACACACCTCCATCCCTGGTCACGTGGTGACGACATCACAGCACTCATGATTCCATTCACACGTTTCTGGTCTGTCTTATTCGAGTGGGTTATAAAGATAACATTTTATCTGTTTTGTTCACTTCGTAGCGATGATGAGCGCATCGCTGAACTTCATCAAACATGTGAATATAGTAGAGAAAAGATGTTACAGTTGAAATATTACTTTCCTCTCTAAAATCCACACTTGCGTTAGTAATAATGATTCTAAGATATCATAGTATCTTATTGTATCGTTTCCATGAACGAACAAAACCAAAACTGTCGAAGAACTTTTTCGATGAACATTTGCATATCTGTCTTAATGCACTTTTAACATGAATCACTTATGAAATATTCCATTTTAAAATTCAATGAGAAAACCATTAAGCAATCATTCAAAGTTCTCTCTACAAGAATATTGTTTAAAAGTACACAGCGTCAATGTTGCTTTATCTGAATAATGTGATTTGTGAACAGCATTAATCACTCCCGCACAGCACATCATTCCACCCAACTATCCTTCTATCTGAGGGAGGAATTTCGTGCCAACGAACATACAGCAGTACTGTGTGGGTGATGGCATCTCTTACTTTAAGAAATTTCGAAAAGTATTACATGTGTTGCTTCTGTGACTAGGTGGTCTAACCTCGCTCTCCAGAAACAGAGAGACATTGAACCTCGTACCTAATGAATCGTCGGCAACCAAATGATGAATAAGATGACGCGTGTGTCGACGATGAGGTAGTCATATTCTACATGAGCAAACCACATGCAATATGCCATGCACTAAAGTCTGAACTTATTTTCTTCGTCCGTTAAGATTACATCACATTCCTGTTTCACTTAAGTAACTCGCTACTGCCTTGCATGGTGCACGTCAGGGGTAATGCGATACCATTTCTTCCCGTTGTCAGTGCTGGTTGCTCGTCCCGTCACGTGACGCACTCTTGCTGGCAGCTGAGCGGCTGCTGTAGCCTCCACCTGAGCCTCAATATTCATGAAAACTTTGAGAGCCGGGATAATGGCGTGATACGTATGCGTCATTAACGAGAAAAATGCTCATCCCGACGCAAACAGCCCCTGCGTTTGAGTTCGAGGACGACATACGCATTCCGTTGGTGTGAGGATAGAGGCTGAGGTGATAATCCTGCTACCAAATGCTGCTAACCAGCCAAGTAAACCGTGTCTTGGACAGCATATGTCGCTCTTTACTAAGTTTTAGATTTTCATGAAAAGACGTTTTATTTGATAATTCATAGAATTCAACAATTTATTTTGTGACATTTAATGGACGAATGTGATATCAGACCTTTATACCAGGGAAACATGAAATGATATGATTCACATGAAAGGTATCAAGCTTCATCTCTGGCAAATATGAGAGGTGAAGTATATTTTCCTCTTCTTTTTATCCCGATCTAACTAAGGGATGGGGAGGATTGGAAATTCTGGTCTCTTTGTCCTCTAGACATACTGATAAATGCAACTGTCCTCATGTTGAATTGTTGCATCCACACAGACAGATATATATCAAATGAATAAGTAAAGAAATGAAAAACAGATGTTACAGCTCAGTAATGTAACGGATCATTAACCTATGGTATATAGAGTTAGCCCGCAGGCATATACGTGGTTGACTTCTTTGTATAATAACATGTAAACTGCTCGTGACCAATACCTTGCCGGTTTAGGACGAACTGTGGCTAATATATAGACCATGTATGCAGGTTCAGTATCATATCACTATACTAAGTACTCACGATTCTTGGAATACAATACAATTTTCGTAAGAGCCACTTCGGTTCTTGTCGACTGTGGCATTACCGGTACACGCTCGTCTTAGCCTTCATTTTGTTTATTCCTCAGATTTACTGCAGACTGGAATATACTGCATTATTCATCATAGGTTTCTCTCCATATAACGTTGTTTAGTGTCAGGCTTCAAGTGTTCTGACATTTCTTTTGTTTGTTTGTTTGTTATCATGCGTCTCTGACTGTGTCACCTCGCTGATGACGACGGGGATGAGAATGTGTTGTTCACTGTTGTGCGCCGCCTGTTGTGAACACTGAGTTATCATAGTCCTTCGTGTGACGGGTTGTTCATTACCACGCCTTATCTATGATAACTTCTTTATCAAGATTCGCTACACATTACACATTGCTTTTTTATCTCACGTCATTGTCCTCGTCACAAGCCATACGGATAATGCAATGTGTACTAAGTATTTCCGTTCAACTGTGTAACATTATTGATGTCTGTGAGCGTTAAGATGCAGCTCATAAACCCTCATCCGATCAGTGCTTCATATCTCTCATCATGGACGAGCAATGAAGAATATAAAAAAAGGAAAATGTTTCCGTCTTACGCTCCAAGTTGTCGATGCTGCCACTGTAAGGTAAACCGATTCATATTTTCACAGAATGATCAGCGGACTCGCCACCAAAGACCATCTGCTGACATTAAAGAAAAAGAAAATAAAAGAACTTTTTAAGAGACTTTACGTGGCTTCACGGGGGTTATCAAAACATGACGAGCGGCGCAGGAGAAGCCGCTCATTACGTCGCTGGCGCACGTCTCAGGTGGTGGAACCCTCGTACGTGCTTTGGAATCTCCCGTTATAAACCCGGCGGACTCCTGGGCAGGTTTGCTCAGCCTTCGCGCCATCGCAGGTTACATAACCGAGGTTGGTGAAGCAACGTCTTATCCCGCAGTCCCGATAGACCTTATTTGTTAGCGCCTCAGCGACAGTCGCTCCTCCGCCGTCTTAGTTGTTCGAGAGGAAGGCGTTCACACCGCCGTGGGCCCGCGAGTCATTCGATGTTAAACGCTGCGATATTGGGAGAAGTAACTGGGCGTCACATGCGTTCTCAGATTATTAGAAAACGCATATTGATCGCTCGGAAATGTTTTCCCTAGCGATATGTAGTAGATTCTAGCAAATACACACACACACACACACACACACACACACACACACAGATAGATAGATAGATGAAACAACAGAAGAAATGAAACTGTTGGTGTAAGATCATTATCACATCTTCAAGCAGACTGATGTATATAGACAAGGTAACAAGCAAAATATACAGGAGAAAACCCAGGTCAGTGTTAACTTAATTAAGCAAAATTGACAAGCCAGGTCACAACAGGTCGACTGGGTAGGATCACTTTACATACATGATTGACACGTCAGGGCACATCAGGTACAGCTGGAGAGAAACTTTTTACATAATAAATTTGATGTTATTAGATCACAGTGCAAGCGGCCGTAGGACAGATCTATATTCTGATTATAAGTTTCAGAAATGTTGTAACGTTCTGTTATCTTTCTCTCTGAAGTAGACCTAACTTTAGCAATGTGACAACCACTATCTCAATCAATGTGATGATTCGCCGTAGCTTTATGTTGAAACATGGCATTAATTTCTTGACCGCTCCTGACACAATATTTATGCCGGTTAACTCTGGTGTTAAAGCTTTCCCATGTTTGACCTGTGTAATACATATCACAGCCTCTACATCTGATCTTATACGACTATAACAGCTGTTCACACCTGGGCTCCTGGTGCCAATCTTATCGTCGTCTGTGTTTTCCCGACAGTTTTCCATGTACTAACGACAATATCAACAATGTAATGTTAAGACTAATGATATCTTCAATGGGCAGGAACAACTTACGTGACATCACATCCGTAGTTAATACACAGTGTTCATAAAGTATATGATTATTATGAAGCCAATGTCAGCATTGTCATAAGTATATGATTTTCATGATACCAATATCACCCATGTCATAAAGAACATAATCATTATGAAATTAATGTCACCCTCTATCTTTCATGCATCTCTTCACAGGCAAGAGACCTCTGCAGTATAATGTTATTGGTTTTGATAACACAAAATAAGAAAGTTTTATACTTTTCCTGAGATTATCTGCAAACAGCCTCATCTACCGTGCCTTATACTGCGAGTCAGTAACACTGGAATGAATGAACGTTTCCGTTCTGTTGTGGATTCTTTCTCTTATTATACATAAACTGGTCCATTTTAGGTACAATGAATAAAATACCTTAACCATTTCCTAAACGAATCACGAACTTGTATATAGACATTACCTACAGTCAAGGACAAAGCCAAATTCTGTCTTACTGAAACGATGTAAAAAAAAACATGTTTGAGTGACGGGCTACAGAACCAGACAGTGAATGCACGAAACAACACAGCCATAGTATAAGAAATTGATCACTCACCCACACGGGGTAGCGTAGGTAACATAGAGGGTTCTATTCTCACTACAGTGGCACCGGTGAAAGACATCGCATTGTTCTGAGTCACGACATTGTGTTGTGTGCGGCTGGGACTGCTATCACACAGTTCTTGGCAAAGTTCGTCCATACCTAATTCGTATCTTCGCGGTTCCCTGGTCAATGTGGAAGGTTGTTGACATTCACTTTTAAGTTTAGTTTGCGGTCTAAATATGTCACACATAACCTTCTTCGTACTGGGAGACATAAATTGCAACGAAAATGTCATCAAATTGTATTCCACCGTATTCATTATACACAAACACGAAAAAATGTCAACCCAAAGATACTAAATCACACACACACACACACACATACACACAAACACACACACACACACATACACACACACACACACACACACACACACATAACTTCCCCAGGTCAGTCTCATCATTGTGCTTACGCCTCACTGGTCGTTCCACGTGACTGATTACCAATAAGATGATCAAATTAAGACTAGAATATTGTTGTCCTAGTGAGGGTGAGCGGCGGAAATATATGTCTCACTGTGAAGGTGAAAGAATTGATAATGATTCCTGTCTGACCTATGGAGGGGGAACAATTGCATCGCATGCTAGCTAGAGGATGGATGTTTTGTCTTGAACCACCACGTAAAGAAAATGTGTGACCTTTCACGAACACGGATGAAATACTAGGAATCGAATGAGACCTGCCAGAAATAATCCTTATTTGAAAATGATTTTATTAGACTCGTGCGAAACATGTCTGTTGATGTTCACTTTCATTATATCATAACTATAATATCATAATATCATAACTAGGAATAGAAAGATGAACAAAAAGAAATCTTTACCTTACAGTATAACGAGACAATACTTGGAATACACATGTATTGAAAGAAGACAGTCATTTTATATGAAAGTCATCAACTAAGGGACAGTTACAGACAGACACAAGTTATTAAAGCAAAAAAAAAAAAAAAAAGAGAGAACACGGTAACGGTCGGTGTCTTGTAGAGGAAGGAAACAAGGGACTCCATCATCTCAAATGTAATCCATTACCAGAGAGATGAGAGTGAAGCCGAGAGTGACTTCCATACCCGATGCACAGTGATGCTGCTGTAACTAAACGCCAGACACCCGAACCCTGAGACAGGACAATGTGAACATATGCAAACTCGATCTAGTGTCCATATCATAATGACGTCCCTCAAGTTCCAACAATCACTTATTCACAGTTGAACGCTGTTGGAGTCGGTCAGAAGGATAACTAATGCTCAATTCTCTCACATCTTAAACAAAACCTTTGAAAAATTAGACGACAGCTTCAGTCGTTCGACAAGACATTCTGATTTTTTTCTTTGACAAATTAGTTTCTAATCAGCAAGAGTGCGTAGGTTAAATAGACATAAGTCATCATCATACGTACCTGTGACAACCAGCAGAGTTTCATATTGATCACAACTTGTAATGCAACATGAGTCGCGACCCTCACATACCCTATACCACCAGCTATTTACTGTCAGTATCGCTTATATGCAAACGAGCTTACATTTCAAAATCTCTGAACTATAAAGTTTCCAAATATTAGGAAGTGAAAAACGTAGGAAAATTTATTAATTAGGAAACGCAAAAATATACACACAAGCCGATGATCAAAGGCCGCATACCTGATGTTATTAAATTATGAGGAAAATAATTTCTGATATAAAACTATACGTCATTTTTTCACTTACCTGGACACATTTTTTCCTCTTTCTGAATGTTCATTTTTACTTAAAGCTAGAGTAGAATACTTTTTCCAGGATAATCAATATATATATATATATATATATATACGAACAAAGTGCATATGAACGCGCACCTTCATAGAA
>JAUUDZ010448760.1:0-24129 GCA_032361705.1 Panulirus versicolor
AGACGTGAGTGTGAACAAATGTGGCCTTTGTTGTCTTTTCCTACCGCTACCTTGTGCACACACGGGGGGGAGGGGGATGCCATTTCATGTGTGGCTTGGTGGCGACGGAAATGGATGAAGGCAGCAAGTATGAATATGCACATGTGTATATATGTATATCTATGTATGTATATGTTGAAATGTAGATATGTGTATGTGCAAGTGTGGGCGTGTATGTATATACATGTGTATGTGGGTGGGTTGGGCCATTCTTTTGTCCGTTTCCATGCGCTACCTCGCTAATGCGGGAGACAGCTACAAAGTAGGATAAAATAAGAAAATGAAATAATGATAATGTATATAAGAACTTAACCTCTTATCAGAATAAATCCATGAACTGAGACCCTAAAGAACAAATTTCCTATTACCTCAAAAGTTCAAAATTAGCAGTTATACATAAAAACTAAAAAGGTATATTGTGGCCTTCTAAAGTAAAATAAAACAAGATCATATTTTGAAGTAGAACATTTACTGGTTTCTGGAGAGTTAATCAGCATTATCATTACAAGAAGTACAGAAGTGGTCCAAGCCACAAATGTAGAACTATTTCACAAATCTTTTTTTTGTCACCTTACATAAAACGTTAAAATAATTCAAGAAGATTTGTACCTTGATTTAAGGTGTAAATCTGAAAAAGAATCTCATTCCAATACATAAGCTCCCTCTAGAGTATCTCAAAATAGCATTATCTCTCAATAACCAATGTATTCAGGCATGCCTTTCTTTCAAAGTGGTCTACTATGAATCATGCTGCTATGATATTTGATAAAAATGATTTAAAGATTACTTGGCTTTTGTATATTATTTAGTTATCAAGAAATCAATAAAGCACCGATGCATCTAGTTTTGCCGAGTTCACTGTCTTTTAGTTCTTTTTCCACGATTTCCTCATTTTTTTATATCACTTACCAGAATGCTTACAGATGCTTCTAATAATATGAGAAACATTTAAAGAATGAATATTTCTTTTATGAAATATAGAGAATATAATTTATTTCTCATCGCAACTTATACTCAATTAGTAATGATTACTTTTCCGTCACTACACAGATTTACCCTTTGGAAACTTTTTTTTAGATTTGTTTTAATTCAAACAAAATTACCAATGTCTCATTCTATTAACAAGTTGCAATAGGAAAAATAAATATGATTTACCTTAAATTGGAAGTACCGACAACCTACACGTTTTCCTATATACCACAGAAGCAACAAATATCTTCAAATTTGACTTCACTGCAAATTAAGTACCATGTACCCCTAGAAGATAATACTTTCTTTCATTTACAAATCTGTGGAAGGAGCATCCGTGAACTCCAGGATGAGATACAGTCCAATACACAATGTTTGGCTGGTAAGCCTCTTGTGGAATAACCCCATATATTGACAAAATAGACTAGCAACATTAACATTTTAAAGACAGTTTTACTTTCGCAAACACTTGGATTTCCCTCGCCATTCATGATCAGCAAGAATCCTAAGGTATCATAAAGTATTCAGTGCCTCCTAACCTACAATCTCAGAGGCTGCACCTGGACAATTGACGATTTTTTTTTTTTCATGTTGAGGGCTCCAATCGCAGACAACAGTCCACATCAAGGCCAGACCTGAACTGAAATACAGAATTATGAAATGGAAAAAGAAAAGACAAGGGAAAGTATTTACAGATTTTGGAGGAAGTGAAAAACTGTCTTTTGAAATGTGCCAGTTCATAGTTATTGGGAAAGGAAGGTTGGAGAGTTCCAAAGCATCAACATGCAGGGGAGGAAGCAGATATCAAGAGATTCCACCCTCGACTTGCCGATGGCCACACGATAATCGTGATGCAGCAGCTTGTCAAGTATTGCTTGGTATAGCTAGTGGTGTGGGCACACAAGAAGCCAACTTTTGGGAGCAAAAACCAAAGTAATACCTACAGAGCGAAAGTGAACTAACATTGTAGCATAGGGCAAGGGGATTTTATCAAGTAGGTAATGAAAGGGTAAGAGAGATGTGTGGGAAGAAAAAGTGTGGTTGAGAAAGCCAAAGAGGGTGTGTTGAAATGGTTTGGACATATGGAGAGAGTGAATGAGGAAAGATTAACAAAGAGGATATATGTGTCAGAGAAGGAGGGAACAAGAAACAGGAGACCAAGTTAGAGGTGGAGGGATGGAGTAAAAAAAATTCGGAGCAATCAGGGCCTGAACATAAGGAGGGTGATGTGCAAGGAATGCGTGGGAAGTATTCTCTCCCCCCTATCCCCAGGGATATATATATATTTATACATGCCATTTCCCATATCATTAGGGTAGCATCAAGAACAGATGACTGAGCCTTAGAGTAAAAAACCCTCCCTTAGCTCCTCTCTGTTACTTTAGGAAAAGTAAAACAGCAAGGGAGGATTACGAATTCCCCAGTCCCACCTCTTTTAGGTGCTTTTACAACAAACAGGGAATACATAGGAAGTATCCTTTCTCCCCTATCCCCAGGGATAGGGAAGAATCTGAAAAGGCCTCAGTGAGGGCACACTAAGTATCTATAATAGCTGCAGTCATTGGGTTAAAAAGATGTTCTTTTTCAGATAAATAGTTCTTTAGCTGCAGATCTATTCAGCTGACAACAATGAAGCTCGTTTCCAAATAATCTTTAACTGCTCTTTAGGAATTTCTGACTTCCACTCCCCTGTTAGTGCAAGATGTGCAGCCAAATGGCCAATTTCATCACAGGCCTTAGCTCCACAACCATTGCCACCTAAAGCAACACCAAAGCCATCAACAACTATGTCTATGTATGGCTCTGAGTTTGGAGTGTGAGCTGTCAGGCATCCATCACTGCATATTTTCTCTACCTTCAAACCTGAAAATATATCAAAGATAGATAGGTAGGTCCCCAAGGATGAGAAGTCATTTTTGTACTATAGGCAAAACCATATGAACATGTGAAAGAATATACATTCATTTGGTGTTTGAAAAATTTTACCCTACCTTAATGAGGTATCTCCTTGATCAATGACATCTTTCAACCATCATAAAAATATACCAACAGATGCATTTTCACACAATAACCCAGTCAGGCTTATTACTTTTTCCACACAACCACACAATAACCCATTCAGTCTTATAACGTTCAAGTACAGAGGTTAGGTTGCCACTGGCATCTGTGCCTCAGGCCTGTTATTGCCTAGAATTAAAAATGGTTCTACTGAAAAGGCAAGAGTGGAAGAAAGGGAGGGAAGATAAAATGAATGCTCATTGGGTAGAAAGAAGAGTATCCATGGAATGTCATTGTTCAAGACATAACACTCCAAAATGACTATATAGGCATTTTTTATTTTCTTTTTAGGAATTTGCCACATGGAGAACAAATACCCATATGCACACGCACATATATACCAAGAATGTGCACAGAATTACAGTCATATCTCGCTGATGAGTGTGGTCTGCACAAGTCTGGAAAACATGTTCAAAAGCCAATTGATGACCTTCTACTGAGGAAATATCACCCTTTTTATCAATGAATAAGCTCTGGGACAAAAGGGAAGACTGGGTGGATTATTTGTAACTGGACTGCCAGAAAACATTTTACACTGTACAGCATGGAAGGCTGATTAAGAAGCTGTATCGCCTCCTTTTGCCTCGTGTATAACCAACAAAACCCAAATCCACCCACAGAACTTCCATTACGTAATTAGAAAACAAATAAAAATTGCTATTAAAACTAAAATGTAAACAAAATCAAAACACATAAGGCTCACCAAAAATATTGGTAGGCTGACCATATGGAATTAATATAGATAATGGTCCAACATCTTTAAAGACAAAGAAAAAAAACAAAGATACTGCATGCCACATCAAGTAATGGACTGCTGAAAAGCATTGAACCGCACAAAACAAGTGAATAATATGTATGGCTAACAGCTTCAAGCCACCCCACTTCCACTCAATGATATTATAGGCTTGGGCATGTTACTGTATTTTCTTTGTCCCTGTACATGACCTTCTGCTAGCATCATATAGGTCCCTTTAAAAAGTGCCCCGAGTGCCAGGACCCTTTCATAAAGATGTCCAGTGGTAACTAAAAATAATAAATAAAAATCCCAATGTTCTAACCAACTTCATTATAGATATTGCAGAACCTTCCATAATTGTTTTGTCGTATATTCTGAACATCATACAACTTATGTCCCCAAAGGATTTGTTTAGTTTCTATGACTGTAGCTTCTCTCTATCTCCTCTAACATTATAAAATTCATGCACTATATGGCCATATAATAGTTTCTGATTAACTTTTGTCTGATATCCTCTCTGATTTCTTTATCTCCTAACATGATTATATTCAAACACTACATTGCCATATAAGAGTTTCTGTGACTAACTTCTCTCTCAGTCTGATATCCTTTCTGATCTCTCTATCTCCTCACTAACATGTTTAAATTCTAGCACCTTTTCCAAGTGGTATATCAAGTTGAATGTCTTCAATTTTCATGTTATCATACATACAGATAAGATCTAGTACTGACTGTGCATCAGTCCCTTCGCCTGCAATGTGCTCAGGTACGTGTAAATAAGGGAAATGTACACTTAAGAATTTAACTCTTGATAGTTCTCTGTACCTAGAAATAAGTACAATATTCTTTCTCAATTTCTTTATATAAAAAAATCCCTCAGTTTTGGAAGTTTGCCATCTCTGAGAAGTGCATGTCTTGCCACTTGCATCATCCTATTATTTTTACTGTTCTTTTATGCATGAGAGACTGAAATCAAAGTGTAGAAGAGGATGGCAATGTTGCTAATGGCCAATTGCTCAGGCTCCATTACCATTCTATGTCTTTCAATTCTAGCTTTAATTCAAGACTTAACATCTACTTCAGTTTCTTCAATTCTAAAAATAGGTCAAAGAATTTCCGGGAGCAGAGAAACCTTTGACTGAATAATGTTGACAAAACACTACAAAATTCAAAACTTTTCTGTAAACTTGCAAAGTAAACTGATGGTTTAAGAACATGATCTTGAGCATGCCAAAACCATGACTGTCAAAAATTCTAGAGTGTAAAATATTGCTCAAAAATACTCTCAAAATAAAAAGTACAGGTTGAGTATTCCTTATTCAAAAATCCAAAATGCTCCAAAATCCAAAACTTTTTGAGTAGTGACATGACGTTGCAGGTGGAAAATTCCACACCTAAACACATTATTTCCTCATGGTATTAATGATATTTGATAGTTCCTTACTGTTAAGTACTTGTGTGTGAATAAGTGTAAGAAAATCATTGCTTATCAGTAGCATATTAATTCAGAGTCAGGAATGAAGGTTATGCCAAACAACCACAGATTGTCCACATGGGAAGGCTGAGGTTGTGACACCTTAGCTTTCTGATGGTTCAGTGTTGCACAAACTTCGTTTCATACACAAAATTATTGAAAAAAAATGTGTGAATTACCTTCAGGCTGTGTGTATAAGGTGTATATGAAACATAAATGGATTTTGTGTTTAGATTTGGGTCCCATCCACAGGAATTCTGGTATGCATATGCAAATATTCCAAAATCCAAAAAAAAATCCTAAACACTTCTGGTCTCAGGCATTCTAGATTAGGGATACTCAACCTGTATTCTAGACGAGAGAGCATTAGAAGTGAACCGAGCAGTGTATGACTACCAGTAAAAATGGCTTATAAACTCCTCAGTCTCTGACAAAAACTAACTAACAGTTATAAGCAGAAAAATAATTGCTATACTTGATATATATATATATATATAGGTATAAGCTGTTAAAAATGAAGAAATACTGTAAGTAATAATTACTGCACACAAAAAGAGCAGAGTTTGATCAGTCTGTACCTTGCAACTGTTACCTGTAACATAGCAGTGATTTGGGACCAAATATATGTTTCACTTGCAAGCAAAATTATGTACTTGTACTTTCCATATGAAGGGTTACTGTTTGGTACAAAAATCATGTGTATATCTTATCTAAGAGAAAAAATAATTCTATAGGCATAAGTACTTACCTGGTAATATATAACACAGGTATTGTGCCAGTTCTTCAACACATTCAACATTCCCAGTCTGCTGAACATACCATTCTCTCACTTGTTGTAATGTAGTCTTTCTCTCTTCATATGCACGTCCATGACCCAGTTTCAGGTACCAATGGCCTAAAGGTGAAAATACTTTATATCATAAATAAAAATAAAATCAGGATAGGTGTATGACACTTTTCCAAATATTATCTGCCACAGAATCATTCCTTAACCTTCTGATGGGTGACCAAGCAATTTCCTTCAACCACCACAATACTGGCACATCTCACATTCTTTAACAGATGATCCACTCTCATAAATAATCCTGTAAAGACTCTCTAATTAACTGCTCTCATCCTTTATAATCCTAGTTTCCATAATGTATGTATTTCATCTATATGTTTTCAACTTCTGTGATGCAATTAACTCAAAAATCTCTATTCTTAGTTGGTATATTACATCACTGTGGTTGTTCAGTCTGGGGTGATGAGGGAGGTGAATGCAAACATCTTAGATCATGGTATGAGCCATGGTATGTAGTGGATGGGAGGACAAGAGGTGAATAATTCATTGTTTGCAGATGACTTGTTTCTGGCAGGATTCTCAAGAAAACAATTCCAGAAGTTGGTGACACAGTTTGGGAGACTGAGGGAAAGATGATGGTTGAAAGTAAATGTGAACAGAAGCAAGATGATAATGCAACAGGGGATGAGCAACAGGGAGATGAGAGAGGGTGGTTTGAGAGTATGTTTAAATAGGAGGACCAAGTGAAAGTAGAGTGCTTTAGATAGACAGGTATGGATAAAGCAATGGGAGCTGGGATGAATTACACAGTGGGGAAAAGAGCCAAAGGTGTGGGTGCATAAAGGTGTAGAAGTCAATATCCCTTGGGACAAAGATGGGAAGGTTTGAGTGTATAGTACTCCTAAAAGTGTGTATGGATGTGTGTCTTGTGCATTAAATGCAGAAGATAAGAAAAGGGTTGATACATTATGAATAAAATGCTTAAAGATAATATGTGGTGTGAGACAGGCTGGTCGTGTAAAAAGAGATGACCTGGGTGGCTAAAGTGGTGTGGATATGAAGAGGTTGAGTGAAGAAAGACTATGAAGATCTACATATCAGAAGTGGAGGGAAGAACAAGAAGTACTTACCTAATCTATGAATACCTACATCCAAATTTTGCCATGATACAGCGCTAGCATGTGACACTAGCCACACTTGCTGCTTCATTAATAGCACTGTTCACTGCATATTACATAACTGTCCTGAGGTCATCTGGAACTGTACTTGGCTATGTATCAAGACTTCTTTTGTTTCTCTATTTATCTCATGCAAATTTCTTATTCCACTTGGCAGTACACTGACTAACCTTTCTATCTTTCTCACTGGGCTCTCATAAATTTCCATTTGATACCTTCTTGGTACATTTCATGATATTATTGTAGACTTAATTGTTGTGTTTTTTCCTTGTTGTGATGCTTTGAAAGTGACTTTATACATTCTAATATCCTTAGCTTGCTGCCATGATTATTAAACATATTCTTTTTCTTTCTAGGTTACTGAGTTGCAGTTCTTCTACTTCCCATAATAATATGAATGCCCCATTCCTATGATGTATCTAACAAGTCCTGAACTCTCTACCTTGGTAATTTCTACTCATCTTCATGATGACCATGTAATACAACAGTATTCAAGTCTGTTTTTATATATGCATTGGACAGCTTCATCATCATCTGTCTCTTATGGTGAATGTTCTTATCACCACTCATTAGTTGACAAAATATTGTTACTTTATCAGTGTGTTCTCCATGTTCTAGCTTTTCATATACAATTATCCTTAGTCTTTGACCTTACCTTCTTCATGAATTCCTCTTCCCCACTGGTCTTTATGAGGTGTAGCCATTACACCTGATATCTTACACGATGACTTAGTTATTTGAATTTTTCTTCATTAGATTCCATAAGATTCAACTCTGCTAATTTGTGTTATATTTTGAGTCTTTTTACATTTTCTCTCCATCCTATCCCATGCCTCATTTTACTCACTCTGGTGTCATCTGTAAAATATCTTATTACACTTCCTTTTATATCTTTTTCTATATTGAATATCATTATCATATAGAGTATTGAGGCTAGTACTATTGCTTGAGGGACTTATAATAAAACATCTTCTTTATAATACACTTTTATGTGCCACTACTTACATTGAATTTTCTGTACAACAAAAGTATATTAATCCATTTTCTAAATTACCTTTTATGTTCTATTTTGCTATTTTTCCAATAAGATCTTGTAATTTACCAATTGAAATTCCCTAGCAAAATCAAAAGACAGTATTTTTTCTCTTTCATTGCATTCGTTTCATATATCTTTTAGTAGCATGTTAACAAATGCATTCCATCTGCTTTGTATAAGCTTGTGTTGACTTTCATTTATGAAGCTGTTATTGATTAAGGTTCTTGTTTCTGGATCACTCTTTCAAAGACTTTTACAACATGCAAAGTTAAACTTATGGGTTTGTGCAGTTATAGGAGTTTAGATCCATTTATTTGTTTCAAAAACATACTATTTCATGTATTTTCACAATATGGTAATTTTATGCAAGCTTTGTTTCATCATTACCATCGCTAGATTTACTACTGATCTCTTTCTCCTTTAAAAAATTTGCTGACTTTACATTTGATCCCTGTGGTGAATTTTCATTTAGTTTGCCTGTTGCTGATATTACATCATTATCAGTCTCTTCAGCACTGATGATGGCATTCTCATCAAGCTGATTAAATATATATCTATCTTTATTTTCTTTGATTAACTGTTATGAATACTGATTTCTACTGATCCATTAGCATTATACATATTCTTTTGTGGTCACTGTCAAACTTTTTGCCTATCTTTAATGGTCCAATTTCATTTTTTTTCTTTCAGATGTTCATATATGAGAAAAATAACTTTGGATTCTTCTTCAAGTATCTCATCATTGTTTCTCTGTCTGCTTTTTCTAGTCTCTTATGTAATTCCATTATTAACCTATCATTGTTATATATTTCTGTTTCTTCCTTCCTATACTAAACGCTGTTTTTCCATTGCTTTGTTTATCCTATTTTCATTTTTCTTGCCACCATGATTTTCATTTCCTCTAAACTTTTTCAATTAGTTGTGGGGCCTCTGCTGTTTATTTTTCCATACAAAGGTGCTGTGCTCGCATTTAGATCTTCTTGAAAACTATCATTCTACAGTTATTCATTTCTCTATCAAGTTACGTATTTATCTCTCTCAAATCTTTCAAGTCTACTTAGACTTAAGTTATCTTCATATCATGTGTCAAGAGATCACAGTGAGATCTACATGATGGGACACTTATATCAGACATATTTTTCATAATGCACTAAGACTTAACAGAGTAATGCAGTCTTTTATTACATCAAAGTGAAATAAAAAAATGGAAAAATTTTCAAACACTACCATACATCTGTGCCTTACAAAACAAATTCTTTCAGTGATGTCCTTCACATTTGATACATTCCTGCATTGAACCACCATATTGTTCATTACTGTCATCACTGTATCACCATCAGTAACAGCCAGGACCTTATCAACCCTGATTCTAAGTTCATCTCTTTTGTTTCTTGTAACCTTTGCTCTTTAACAATCCTCACTCAAAAAAATTTGTCACAAACTGGTCTGGGGATCAGTCATAAAACAGTGATGAATGAGAAATCATCTTACTCCAAAACTGCTGTTTTAAGATTTCCAAGGCACAGGATAATGTTTCTGCAGGTAATTTCCAAGAATTATTGAAATCATGAAAAATTTATTCACATCTAAAGTTTTCCATTAAAGACATAAGAATACAGTTTATTAGCCATAAATGATCCATCCTATATAAATCCAATGTTTGATATGCCAGGTACTTGTTTTATTTACTTTGAAGGTGATGAAGAGTGCCATGTCATCTGTAAGGCATGTATTACTGATGCCAACCACTTGGCTTTGATGACTTTCAAGAAGAATTACAAGGGTAAAGGGAAAATGAGGAATTTATCTAAAGATAGAAATGTGACTTTCTAAACTTATCTCATTAGCTTCAAATCTAAGACTAAAGCTTCACCCATGAATTATAGCAGGTTGCATCACATCTTCTAAAATATGCAAAACCATTCATCATTAGCTGACAAATAACTGAATTTCTATCTACCATCTATCCCAATGTGTAATCCGAATAAATTAAAACATGCAAATTAATGATACATGCACGGATAAAAAAGCATGAAAAATGTACACATACTCAGCTACTGCCTTACCATCTGGGTACTTGATTGGTGGAAGAATATAAACTCCATCCAGATTTCCAAAGGGAACTTTTGCAGCAATACATGGCATTGACCTGAGAAGATTAAATTCTAAACAATTTTCTCAGACTGGTACAAGGCTGCTTTTAAAGTGTACATAACAGTTGTAAAACAATGAGTTGGTATGACTGAGGCACAGTTTCTCAACCTTCAGTACAAGGAGTAACATGGCTGGCATTCTATTAAACCATTTGATTACCTTGCCACATATAGTATATACTCATCTGCAGCTAGACAAAACTGGAGGCAAACCTGAAGTATGCACAAAAAGAACTCAAATCCCTAGGCTCAGGCTCTGTAGTTGAGAACTTTTACTACTCAGCTATCACATCACATAATGGCATTCTTACTAATGAAAAAACATTCAGAGTATGTTATCCCTGAAATCCACCACATGAGTGGAAGTCATACATGCATTCCAAGTACTGAGAGAGAATACAATATCTTATGTTTAAACTGCTGAAATGATATTAAGGTCAGGCATTTCATTTCATACAAATGTAAGAGGCATAAATGAGATACTCTAAAGAAGCTGGGGATGGGACTTCTGGCAGTAAAAGACAAAAATGAAATAGAAAAGTTACAGCTTCCTATGTGAAGGAAAAGTGTATGATAAATATGCTGGACCATGTTCATGGATCATCAAGATTTAAAGTGAAGAGGTAATCAGGCAAAGCCAAGACATGAAAGTCAGTAAATATCAGGTTCACATGTGGATGACAGCAATCTGTGGGACTCAGAGGTGCAAACATCTGGCTTCCTTCTACTTACCTTTCAACTATTCTTTCACCCCTAAAATGCTGAGTAATGATGAATAAGACAGAGATTGACTATGATGGTGCAGAAAGAAGATACTACTTGAAGATAATACAACTTCCAACTCAGATAGTCCAGCTGATTCTATAGGGCAGACCAAAGTAAAGTCATCCTGACCTCTTTCTGTGACAGTCCAGCCTTTTGCTTTAGCTGGTAATAACACAACTGATGAACATCAGAATATGTTGCATTATTTCTATAGTTTCCTTTAATAAAGCACTGAACTATATGACATGAAAGGTGAAGAAAAAAACAGAGCAAAGGTTGATGGAAGTGTGACAGGATAATAAAAGTAACAAAAGGTACCCTATTATAAGCAACAAAATGATAGGACATTTCTTTGACAGGTTGTCATTTTTCTCAATTATCATACATACCTCTTTACAATCTACTGTTAATAAAAGTACATTTTTTTTAATTTTTCATCTATTTTTGTATTAACTAAGAAAACTAGGATTCACATAAACTGCATTTCATTATGTAATATTTTCTAAAATAATAAAATTTCACAGTAAATATCATGAGGGTTGCTTTATCTATATGTACTCATTTCAAAACTGAATCAAAAAATTCAAAATTCTTGGAACATACTTTCAAAAAATAAGGGAAAGGGAAGCAGTTGATAAACATTTGGAGAAAATGAAATACTTTTGTCTGAATCAGCTTCTTACCTCAGTCTATGAGCTTCCTCTTCACTGACTTGTAAAAAGGAAATAGTCTGGGTTCTTAAATTAAGTTCAGGAACCGTATGTGGGGCAACATGGTGAAACAGTGACTTGAAAGGTGCAAAGCTACCAGCGGTTACTAATACACGGTGACCACGAAGTACACTATCACATTCTGTTACTACATGCCACCTGTAGGGAACATGTATTTGTACCTGAACAACTGATAAAACAATGCTAAGAAATTAAAATCTGATCTCTTCCCAAGATACTCTGTCACTTGAATCCAAAGTCTCAATAATGTACATGAAATACCTGAAGTAACAAGCAGAGGAGGTGAAATAGATGGAATGAGTATTATGAAGGATTGTACAGTATGTCATGATAAGATGGCAGATGTAGTGTGTTTGTGATGAGGTGGCATGCAGATGGCAATGATATGGTACAAAGAGAGGAGGAAGTGAAAGACTTGCATAAGATGATGATTAAACATGCAATTTCAGGTGTTTACACAAAAATATGAATTCTGTCCATTTCCTCAATCAACCTCTCTTACCAACTTAATCAGTCCTCTCAATTCATTGATAGAATCAAAATTAATAACAGATAAATACACATGTAGAATCTTAAGATCTTAGAGGAACATGTACTTAACGTAACATGCCCACATTAGTTTTACAATGTGGGTATCTGATAATGACCAAATTCATGGGTTTTGATGTGAGGTACATTTATTCAATATGGTAATTCTAAAAGTGTTTGAAATCAGTGACAAAAGTCATAAGTTCAAATACATGACTTTACTTATGTACCTTTTACCTAAGAAATCTTAATGAATATTACAGCTACTTTCATTTAACTGTACAAGTATGTCTTTCATAAATAACTTACTTATGGGTAGAACAGTTTGATGGGAGAACAGAGGACACAATTTTGCACAGTATCTTGGCACCAAGCATCTGAGCAGCAGTTTGATGAGCCTTCACTAGCTGTCGTGGATTGAGGTGTCCAGCACTGGTACCATATTGTGAGAAATAATACTTACCTATGAATACATTCTACAGAGTAAAAGTTAATGTCAAGTATTAAAAATCAAATACCTCTGTTCTCATAATGAAACAAAATATTCACTGTATGGAAAAATAAGGACAATTGTAATACTTATATACTGATACCGATTGCTTATAAATATGAAAAAAAGAAAAGTCAGTATACAGTTCAGTCAAAGAGATAATAATTACCACAATTTTTCACTCTCAGACTCTGTCGTCATCTGTTCTGGACACTATCTTGCTCTGTTGGAAATGGTGAACATGTATGACGAATATGTGGAAGGAGAGAACGTTATATAGGAGAGCAAAAATGGGTATGTTTGAAGAAACAGTAGTTCCAACAATGTTATATAGTTGCGAGGCATGGGCTATAGAGAAGGTTATACAGGGGAGGGTGGATGAGTTGGAAATGTTTAAGGACAATATGTGGTGTGAGGAGGTTTGATAGAGTGAATAATGAAAGAATAAGAGAGATGCATGGAAATAAAGAGTGTGGTTGAGAGAGCAGAAGAGGGTGTGTTGAAATGGTTTGGACATATGGAGAGAATGAGTAAGGAAAGAGACAAAGAGGATATATATGTCTGAGGTGGAGGGATCAAGGTGAAGCAGAAGACCAAATTGGAGATGGGAGGATGGAGTGAAATAGATTTTGAGTGATCGCAGCCTGAACATACATGAGGGAGAGGCGTGCAAGGAATGGAAAGAATGATATGGTTAACCAGGGTCAACATGCTATCAATGGACTGAACTAGGGCTTGTGAAACAGTCAGGAGAATCTATGGAAATGTCTATGGGGCCTGGTTGTGGATGGGGACTGTGGTGTTAGTACATCACATATGATAGGTAAAGTGGATGTGGGGTAAACCATCCTCTTTCTGTCTATTCCTGGCAGAACCTCGTTGATGCAAGAAACAGCACTGAAGGATGAATAAACTTTTTTCATACTTGTTTGTCATTCCTGCACAGCAAGGTAGCATCCAGAAAGCATGAAGAAAATGCCTCATTTGCCCACATCCAATCTCTAGCTGTTTTGTATACTGCACTGAAAAACCTTGCTGAGGTTTCCCTAACTGCTTTGTATGCATTGATCCAGTCCTCTTGTAGCACGGTGCCTCCTGTAAGCCATGTCACTCCAATTGCACTACCCTTGTGTAAACCTTACACTTTCTGCAGAGTCAGGCCCCAATCACTTAAAATATATTTAACACCATCCTCCCATCTCCAGATTGGTTCCCCTCTTCAGCTTGTTCTCTCCACTTCTGACATGTACATCCTCTTAGTCAGCCTCTCCTCACTCATCAACTACATATGTCAGGAAACTGAGGGGGTAAGGGGGCCCATACAATGAATCCAAGGCCATTTCAAAAGGATCAATATTGTAAAAAAAAATCAAACAAAATATGGAAACATTTTATATAGAGCAATTTTTTTAAGCACTGTAGCAACTGTAACATTATCTTATTTAGCAGAACAGTGTTAGATAAATGGGGTTCACTTTCAAGTAAGTTTAACAAATGTACAATGATTCCAAAAAGTGGGAAGGAAAGATGTGGGGTAAAATAAGGGAGGAAAAAGAAAATCATAATAAAAAAGAAACATTTGTAAACCTAAACTAACATTCTCTAGGGGCTGAGATTTATCTTATTTTCAGTCTTATATTATAAATGTATCTAAGCTATTGTTATCTGTTTGTGTCCTCTTACCATGGTTCTGCTAACAAGGGTGCATCCAAAGGAGCTTGCTTTTGTATACACAGAATAACAGAACAGCTAAAATAAAAGTACTTTTGTTTAGTACTTTCATGTAACCCACTTTTCCCCATTACCTATGTATGTGAAAAAATATAGTTTTGCCCACTTCTACATTTCACAGAAACTAGTTTCTAAATCATCTTACATTCCATCAAAAATGCTCTGATTTACCTATACTTTTTGTATACTGCATTTTCAGGTTATATAATATGATTGCTGCTGCAAAACTCACTTTAAGCCAACTAGCAACCACAATATAACAAATATCTCAAGAAGTTCTGTGAAAAGCTTAAAAGCTAATTCTTTTACTTCAATCACTGGTAGCTCATATTCTCATATAAGAATTTTATTGTTAAGCATCACCAGAAAAACAAAAGTTTTAAAAAATCACAGAGACAATGAGTAAACTGTAGCTACAATTTATACATTTAACAGGTCCAGTATTATAGCACTGTACTTCATATGCTCTAGAATGGAGACAAAGCTGGAGCATAGACTACAACCTACAACATAGTGCAATTCCAATGATAATGTTCAGCACCTTGATAAAGATAAGCAACAAGGCTAATTCAACCTGGGTTCCTGTTTGCTGCTCAAGAAAGCATTCAATGTTAAACAAATGGGGTTCTGCTCTGTATCTGGGACAAGTACCAAACCTGAGAGATTTCACAAAGCACCTGGAACAGTATCAAGTTTAAAGTAAACTGTTCAGAACCCGGGACAGTATCAGTAGCAATAAATGCCTGGGTTAATCATCAATGCCAAAGTTCTTTGCCTGGAACAGTGCTGAGTAGCAGAGACTTACCATAGTGTTCCCAGCGAGCAACAGGTGCAACTGCAATGCCACAGCTGAAGACATCATCTGCATCACGTGCCAGGGCCATGGTAGTAACATACCCACCATAACTCCATCCCCATATGGCAATCCTACGCGCATCAACAAAGTGCAGATTGTCACGAAGGTAACGAGCAACTGCCAACTGGTCATCAACCTCCTTTCCTCCCAGAGCATGGTACACCTGATCCAACATATGTAGGGTGTTAGTGGAGGTAGGTTCACTTGTTAAATCAAAAGGAGAACACATAAACAATGAATGGTGAATGTACATGAAATGAGTCACAGGTATAATATCCATGGATAGAAAAATAATCAAGATGTTTTTGATGGATATGGCACAATTGACGTGATAAATAAAAAGTAAGATATAAGCAGAGGGTCTGGTCCAAAAAATTCAATTTTCTTTGGGAAAAATGTGTAAGCTAATGACTCAAGTGCACGTCCAATAAAGAAACTTCCACATAAATATACTTACCCACAAGATTAGTGAACACTTAAAAGACACCATTACATAATCTTAAAAGAATCAAATCTGAAGTTAGTAACTTATTAGTACTAATGCTTAAAAGTCTCTCAAGGAAGATCCAATCCAAATATGAATCTTCAAGCAGAGGCAAACTCTCTCTCCCTTTTCACCACTCTCAGTCAAGCCCTCTCTTAATCCCATCAATGTTAACCCTACCTACCTACCCAGTCACCCCAATTTCAGCTCTCCAGCCTTCCCTTCCCAGCAGTGTGCAGTTTTCTTCTTTCCCTCTCCAGCAGAGTCATTCCTGCCTTTCTCACCGATAATGCCAGCCACACTTCCATCACTCCCTCCCCACTACAGCCAGCAGTCCCCCCCCCCCCTTACTTAAATTTGCTCCACTAGTGTCAATGATCCACCACTCTCTTCTTCAAAAGGTCTTCCTCCTTCCTATGCATATCTAAGTAAACATTTGGTTTCTCTCTCCCAAGCTTCCTTCTCATCTATCAGCCATTCCTCTTTCATCTCCTAAATTCCCATCAGCACCTCATCCTCAAAAGTGTCAACTTCTCTTTTTTCCTCTTTAGTAATGTCCTCCAATCCTTTCTAAAGCTGTCATTCCTCATTCCCTCTGGAGCAATATCAGCCTTCCTTCCATTACAGTTAGCTCTACTTTTCCTGTGTCAGTTTTCAACCCTCCCAAACAGTGTCAGTCCTTCTCCCCCTCTTCCTAAAGATGTCAATTCTCCTCACTGTCTGTAAAGCTATGTCAGTGTTCCTTCTCCCTTCATCTCTAAACACATTCTCTTCTTCCCCTTCTGGGAGCATCAGTTCCCCTGCCCTCCCTAAGTGTCAACTTGTCTTTCCCAAACAATTTATTTTTGCTTCCTTTCTGAGCATTGTCAATTCTCTCCTCCCTAACAGTGTCGGAGTTCTTTCCTTTCCTGTCAATCACCCCTTTATCTCTCCAAACCTCCCAGTGTCAGGTCTCTCAACAGAGTCAGCCTTCTCTATTTCTATCAGCATCAGCATGAACTCTTATTTTCTCCCTTCCCACAACTCTCTTTTTTTCATATCTTTCCGTAATAAACCTTCCTGACCAGCCCAAACTCTCCAGCAGTTTAAATTCCTCTGCAACCCCTACAATTCACGGCTCAACATTTCTTTCTACAACTGTCCGTCCTCCCTCTATTACTATGGATGTCAACCTTGCCATCCATCCTCCCTCTCTATCAGTGAGAGCCCTCACTCTCCCTCCCACTGCTGGCTCTTCCTTCCTTCCCTCCCTGGTAATGTTAGCCTTCCCTTTCCTTAAATGCATAAACCCTCCAACTCCTCTGTGTCAGCCCTTTCTTCCTTACTACTTATCCACTAGTGTCTGGTACTCTCCTTTCTTCCATTCCTTAAACTCTCAACCAGTTGTCATCCCTTCCTACTAGTGTCAGCTCTATATTCTGAGAGCTATCACAGTGTTACATCAGTCTTAATTGCTAATAATGTCCATTCCTAAATTCCCATCAGTGCCACCCCCCTCCCCCCCACTTCCCAGGGTAATAAAAGTCTTGCTTCCTGCTTACTTACAGCTCTTCATCCCTCCCAAATTGTATTTGGTCCTTCCTCCAAATATAATGAAGCTTTCTTTCCTCTTCAATCTGGCCATACAACCCCCTCCCATGAAAATTCATCAGCCTTGTTCCTCTACCTACCCAATGTTGTTAAGCCTCCTTCCTAGTCTTTTCAATAGTTCCAAAATCTTTTCCTTTCCCTAGCTGAAATAGCTCTCCCTTCCTTGCCCCTAACTGTCAGCCCTTGCCAACTTGTGTAAGCCCTTTCCATATGCAGTACCATAACTCCTTACCCAGAAATGAGCCCTTCCTACCACTTCATCAGTCTTACTTTTTCCCCTCTCCACAACAATCAGCTTTCATTCTCTTGCTTCTTATCAGAAGTATTAGCTTCCTGTACTCCCTGCCTCATCTCCAATTTCAATCTGCCTTGCCTCTCTTTAACTGTCAGCCCCTCTTTCAACCAGCATCATCTACTACTGTTAAAGACAGTAAGCCCTTCTTCCAACACTGTTATTTCTCCCCAGTGTACAATCAGCCCTTCATTTACTCCTCACCAGAACTGGGCCTTTTTTTAATTTCCAAGAGAGGCAGCCTTCTCTCCATCCCCAAAAGACTCATCCCACTTTCTATTTCTATCACTGTTAGATGTTTCCTTTTCCAAATGTACCAGCCCTTTCTCCCTCCCAATTTAAGGCAACCATCTTTCAAATCCTCCTTATCATTCCTTCCTCTCTTATTCCCTGCTACTGTACCCTACTCATCCCACTAGTTTCAGGCCACCCTTCCCACTAGTGTCTGACCTTTCCAGACAGTGCTTGCTGTAAACCCATCCTACAAGGAATGACAGGTATCCCTTCCCACTAGTGTCAGCCCTCCTTTTCTACCGATTGTATCTGCCTACCTATATAACCTGTTCTAGCAGCAGCAGCAGCATCCCTCCCCACTTAAGAGTCAACACTTCAATTCTCCGTGTCTTTTTTCTTTTTACACAAGTGTTAGCTCTCCTTCTTTTCCCTGCCACGAGTGCCAGCCCTTTCTTTTTCTTTCCCTATCAATATCAGCCTTCCTTCTCTCCCTCATCATTAGTATCAGTCTTTCCTGCTTTCTCATCATAATAGCTCTCCTCCAATTCCTGGTAATAGCAGTCATCCTTGTAATACAGTAATGACATCCAACCCTCCCTAATGGCACAATCTCTCACTGCCTCTCTATCAGTGTCAGCTAAACACTGGAAACTAACCTCACCACTTCTTTTCCCCAGCAGTGTTATCCTTCCCTTCCCAGCAAAATGCACTTTGTCCTACAAAAATAGCCCTCTCTCTACCCTCTGCTAAAGTCAGTAATGCATACTTTCTCATTAGCATCAGCTCCTAATCCCCATTAGTGTTTGGATTTCCTTCATCCTCTTTCTTTCCCCCTAATGTCAATCATCCTAAATTCTCTATTAATGGTATCTGTCTCTGTTTAGATGTTAGCTTTTTTCTACTAGCAGAGTCATTCTTCAGTTTTCTCCAGCATTGTAATTTTTATCTCCTATTATTCTACCAGTTTTCTGCATCCCCTCCCACTAATCAACGTCAGGCTCCATACTTACTTACCAGTATCAGCCATTCATCCCTTCCAACATGTCATCTAACCTGACCTGTACGTCTTAATAACATTGTCAGTCCTCCCTCTTATGAAGGGTCAGCCCTCTTAAACTCTGCTTACCAGAACCAGCCCTCCAAATCTTTGCCCACCAGTGTCACTGTTCCTAATCTCAGCCTACCTGCGCCATCACTCCTAATCTGTGACCACTAGAGTAAGCTCTATCTCCCTCTCCAAGTGTTAAATTCCTTTCCCTTCTTACAAGTGTCAGTACCCTTTTAATCCTCATTAATGTTTGCTCTTCTTCCTCATTAGTGTCAATCATCCCTTTCCAAGTTAAAACTCCTTCACCACCAGTATCAACTTCAACTTGCTCTCTCCCTACCAATATTAGCCACTTTTCTTCTAACAAGTATCCCATTCCCTTTTACATGTTAACCAAAGTCAGCCCTCCCTTCCTTTTATGAATGCCAGCTTTCCATCCAACTCTACCAGCCTCAGCCTTACGTTCTTCTTCTGGTGTTAACTTCTTCCTTCCTCTGCTTTAGCAATGGTATCCCTCCTCTACCCCTCTACTCTGAACCCAACAATGACCTTTCTTCCTCCTCAGCAGTGTATGCATTCTTTCCCTTCTTAATGTGCTGAACTATTCTCCTTTTCCAGTAGTGAGTACCCCATTTCCATACGTTCTACTCACCCCTACCTATTACTGTAAACCTCTGACCCCTCTAACAGGATCAAAACTCCTTGCCTATGAAGGTCAGTTCTACTTCTCTGGCATTGCAGCCCTCCATCTGTCATGGTCAGTCATCCACTCTACCATGATAGCATCTTTCCTTTCAGCCAATGTCAAAGTCTCACCTCATGCTTGATCTTGTCACCTTGAAAACCTGAGCCACGGCCATCTATCATAGCATATATGATGTCCTTCCTGGAAGCCAAGTAGGTGCCCCATGAGATCCTCATTTTGGAGGTTACTGCTTGCGCTCCAGGTGCTGCATAACTGAAAAATCATTGGTGGACAAGCAAAATAACTGTCTTGAATTAGAGTCGATACTAAGCCAAATAAGCCTTTTTATATTAGATGTATCCTTAAATATCAGATGTTGTAAATCAAGTGTCATCTCATGTGTTAAGTATGGTCTGTTGTATCAAGCTTAGCCTTGTCTGTTAAATGTAGTATAGTGTGCCACATATAATACACATAAGTTTTGGCTCTGAATGTGTGATGTCAACCTTTGTACAAGGTACGGATCTGCATTGAAGGTGTGGTACTGTTTTGCAGGTGTAACCTTGTATATCAACTTTGGTCTTCAGTTTTAAGTGTAATTTTGTTATAAGTGTTCCTGGATGTCAAGTGTAGAACTACAAGCCAAACATGTGTCAGTTGTAGAAAAGTTAACAAACTATATTGGAAATGTACTTTTACCCTTATAGAAAATTGTTATTGTTATATGAAATAAATTCCTTTCTTACTTTTCATTCTAAGTAAAAAATTATGAACTTATTTTGCTTAAGTTCCAAAAGATATGTAAACACAAAAAGACTCTTGCACTTGAAAGCTACATACAATTTTGTTTTCTTATTATCATCAATAGTGTATTATGCAATCCATGGACTCCTTTTATGGGGCTTCAAAAGCTTCAACAATGCACTCCATGTAGGAGCAAGGAAATGAAAGACACCTTTGGAGTGGGATCATCCTCAATAATACTATATCCCTTTAATTACTGAAAATATACAGCTTTCCCATAAAGATGTGCTCTCACTTGCAGCACAATCAGTAAGAACTGTCTTCTAACTTAGGATATCAATTATCTTATCAATCACCCTTAGTGATTAGAACCTAGAAAGAAAGACTACCTGTATGCAGACTAAAATAGACAATCAAAGGCAGGTAGTTATCTTATTTTCTCAAAATTACTCAAAATGTGGCAGAGTACTCATATGATTTGTAATGTATGGACAACCATTTAGCAAATGATAATTCTATCCTCCAAATTAAGCAAAGCATATCTACCACCAAAACAAAGGCCCTCTGAAAACATTCACAGAAAAAGTGGATATCATATCTTTCCAAAGGAACCTGAGTTATGCTGAACTATAGTGTGAGTATCTATGTATCAATAATCAAAAGTTCAGGTGATTTTCCCAAAGTAACTACATTGCTTGGCACTAATTTAAGTACTTACGTGTGAACAACCATGGGGTAAGTGGTGATCTCATCCTCTCTGAGTCCTGGAGGAAGAAAGAGCTGGACATGGTAGGTGTAGGTGTTGTCACCCTCTAGTTCCACCCGAAAGGTCTGTACCTGAGGCATGGCCATTTCCTCAACCCTCTCCCTTAGTTCACTGTAATCGTCCAGGGTGTAGACCATCTGGGGAGGATAATGCTATAGACAGCATCCCTTTAGTGCCACCATAAATTAAATAATTAGGTACAGAAAGGAGAAAAGATTTCTAAAAGCTGTTGCTTGCCATTTTAGAGATAAACACTCAACCTTCTAATTTCCTTTGACCCATTTAACATCAAATAAAGTAACAAGGGTTAAGTTTTAAAAGTGTTTAGAAGAGACCTTCATAATGTTCACTCGACAAAGATATGACTCAATATGACTCAATAAAGTAAAAAATTAAGTGAAGAATTAAAGGGAAGATGTTGGTAAGGAATGAAGAAAATTGTAGTAAAGGAATGAAGAATATATAATAGGCATATATAAGCAAAACATAACCAGATTTTATTTCATAAAAGATTTTTTGCAGCAGAGAGTCAGTTGCATGATGCATATGAACAGCAGAGCTTTCTCTGACATAAGGATAGACACCTTCCTTTTATGTATGGATGGCCACATCCAAAGCTGAACAAAATTTGCAAAGTTATTGTAGCTGGGGGCAAAGCTGATCAAAGAGGAAATATTTAAAATCATATGAAATCCCTGGCCTAGGCACAGGAGTAATAATAACATTCACAACATAACTTCTCTCCCCATCTTCAGGACAATGCTCCTTCCTTTCCAAACCCTCCTATCTTGCAGCTAGCTTTCACTCTAACATGAAATTCTAATGGGACAGAAAGAAATTTACCATTTGGAGTGGCTTTTCATGCATCTATCAAATAAATTTTCTCCTAACATTAAAACTTAATTCTTCCTGTCTGATGAAAAAAGTGAAATGCTTCAGACAGTAATATACTTGAGGAGATGGTGGGATATCTATAAAGCCATCTGCTACCTAGACAGTAACAGAAGGCACCCAGCTTATAAATATTAACCATGGATACAAACCCATGTGGAAGGACTAAGGTTGTAATTACTGAAATCTACAGTACTGAAAGTTGTCAATTTTTCACTGTTATACAACAAGTGGAAACTTCATATGTCTGGTATATTTATCACTCACCTATACAGAAGATTCCCATTTCTCTTGTGACTGAGGTGTAACTCTTGCTGAGGAGCCATATACTATTTGGGCATAAATCATGGGACAGGAGGGTAAGGAGAGGTATCATTTTACCATAAACTATGTTACACCTGCTTCCCTAGTTTTACACCTGTCCCTTTTACTGTCATTCCAGAATAACACATCTGGAACATCTATCTGAATGCATACTATCTGTCAAGAATCATTTGGGGCCATAGGGTGTATCAATGAAACTTTAGTTCAAACTAAGTGATGATGAACATGGAGGTATACAAATTACTCATGTAACAAATATCATTTGTGCAACACATCAAAGTATCTATAATGTTCCAGAGAGGCAATATAACTGAATTACATGGAACCTGAGATTGACACACCTTATCTCCACAAATCCTATTCTCTCCTTCTTCTCTCCTCACCTGGAGGACACCACTTACAAAGCTATTGCCCACCAACTCTTAATCAATACGGTCATTTGTAAAGTTACAAACCATAATTCAATATCTGTTCAATATGGTGGATATGGTTATCTAAGGTCATGCTTCATTCTGTATAAAAAGGGCAATTCTAAGTTTTCTAAATCTTTCTAAATCAGTTTGGCCTTCAATGACATACAAATGGATGTATGAAAACCCAAGATACACAGATAATGGGTTAAATGAACAACCTTCCTGAAACATTTCATAATGAAGAAAGCACAGCACTCAGAACTTAGTTCAGGAATTCATTAATTGTCTTTCATCAATAAAGTGAAGCAAAAGCAACGCTGCAATCAAGATAAAATAACCTATCTATCTAAAATAGACAGGATATGGTAACCTGATAATCAATAAAACTGATAATTTTCTTATGTCAGCTGAGATGACATGGGAAAATGAAGCTCCAGTCAAGGGTAAGAGAGACGTGTGGAAATGAAAAGTGTGGTTGAGAGAGCAAAAGAGGGTGTGTTGAAATGGTTTGAACATATGGAGAGAAAGAGTGTGGAAAGATTGACAAACAGAATATGTGTGTCAGATGTGGAGGGAAGAAAAAGCGGGAGACCAAATTGGAGGTGGAAGGATGAAGTGAAAAAGATTTTGAGCAATCTGGGCCTAAACATACAGGAGGGTGACAGGCATACAAGGAATAGAGTGAATTGGAACAATGTGGTATACCGGGGTCTACATGCTGTCAATGGACTGAATTAGGGCATGTGAAGCATCTGGGGTAAACCAAGGAAAGGCCTGTGGGTCCTGGAAGTGGAAAGGAAGTTGTGGTTCTGGTGCATTACACATGACAGCCAGAGACTGAGAAGAACGAATGTGGAATTTTTTCTCTGTTTTCCTGGCACTACCTCACCGTGTTTTTTTTTTTTTCTAGCAATGCTGTTTCCTATGGGGTGGGGTAGCGACAGGAATGGATGAAGGCAAGCAAGTATAAATATGTACATGGGTATATATGTATATGTCTGTGTATGTGTAAGTATATGTATGTATATGGGCATTTATGTAAATCTATATCTATATCTATATATATATATATTTTTTTTTTTCATACTATTCGCCATTTCCCGCAATATCATATATTTTTCTTATTATAC
>JAUUDZ010448761.1:0-12739 GCA_032361705.1 Panulirus versicolor
ATATATATATATTGGACTAAAGTAACTATGAAGCATTTACATTAGACATGTGATGTATGTTAAGTGAACATTGTGGCCTAAGAGTGAATGGTACGCTTAAATGGTGTTATATTTTCAGCAAACATAGTCCACTGAAAGGGAAAATAGAACAGGTATATCCCTCATGAATTGCTTCTTGTTATTATGGATATCAGATAGTGAAAGTGAAGCACTTGTAGACTGGAAGTGCATCTAGTTCATATATTGCACTTGTATTTATCAATTTTTCTCTTTGATAAATGTGTCACTGCTAAGGCCTGACAGTTTAATTGATCCCCTGGTTATGAATATAGGTGCTGGCAATTATGGTATCTTCCTTTTCTGCAACAGAATGGTGTATAATGTTTTGAACACATCATAATCATGTTTCTTTTCTGTGACTGATTATGATGTATCATTATTAACATTGGATATATTTTGAGATGAGAGGTCCATCAATATTAATTCTTTTCTTTTTGGCAGGAATGAGTCGATTCCAATATTCAGATGTTATGGCACTGCTTGACTCATTTGACAGACTGAGGATATCCTCAAAGTTCCATAAGCATCGTCCAGCTGTCACTGGGATCAAAGGCAATGCTTACTACTGGTTAGTTGTTACATATGTTTTGAGAACCTCTATATTTGAGTCTGCCTTCCCGTAGACAGAGAGATATACATGATGATGCATAGGAAAAGCAGGTAACAAGAAACCTGCTGGTTATCTGTTAAAAGGTTCCTACCTTTCTGCTTTTGAGTTTCTAGCATAAGATTTTTTTTTAGATTTAAACTATTAAAAAATTGATTGACCCTCTAAATTGATTAAACAGTGCAGTACAATAGTTTGGTCCACTTTGTCTTCCTAGCATCTCCTATGTTGACTCATGCTCCCTTGTTCCCTCCATATTCTTACCACATTGGTAAGAGGTAGTGAGTCTGTTATTATTTTATTTTATATTGAAATACAAGTTTCAGCTTGTTCATTTGTTTTGATATATCTTTTATGTGCTACTTATTCTGAGTAATATGAAGGGCCAAGTTCATACAGTAACATTGTATTGAGAAGGATAGACAGATTTGTTTACCTTTTTCATTCTCTTTCTCCTTTTAACATGTTGCTTACATAAACATATATTATTAGGTTTTCTGTATGCTTGTATTGAAAGCAGTATGCAAAAATGGTGTTTTCATTGTTTGGACAACATGTTGAGTGCTATTTGTTACATTAATTTCATTATTTACATATTGTTTGGAGCATATTTTATGTTTTTAGGCCTACCATCTTTGATCCCCTATTTACATGGAAATGAATGTCATCATACAGCATGATTTTCTACTTCACAAACATTTTGGTACCTACAGTATCTAATGCTACATCATGACCCTTCTGTATACTAAACACTACTGAAGCAGTTTGTTATATGTGGTCCTTGAATAAGTATACTGACTTTCTGACTGACTGTTCCATCTATCTATCTATCTCTCAGAATCTTACTCACATATTTCCTGCTTGAAGGCCTATTAAGAGAAGACAGTATAATCTGTGAACTAAACTCATTCCTATAGTGATACTCAGTGTAAATATAAATGCTCCTTGAAGCAAGGAATTATGTTCACTTGAACCTCTGAAGTCTCTGTTTGCTTGTAGAACAAGCTAAGTTGAGATTTCTATTGTGATACTCAGAAAGGCAAATAATGGTACAGAATTTATCGGCATGAAAACATCAAACAAACAGATAACCAGTTTTACTTCTGGAGTGACCATTGGCAACACCAGCCTCACTTGGGTCACTTTCAATGCTGAAGAAATCAGTGTCTATGGAATCACCTTCCTTATGCAAAGAGGTAAATAGTAATACAAATATCAGAAAAATGAAAGAATAAACACTGCTTATACTTGTGCTAGGAGTACCTCATGTTGCTTTCATCTTGGTTATTTTCAGTTTTAGAGGAGTTATTGTTTGTAGAATTATTCTACACCTGATTTGAGGACAGATCATCATCTTTGATTAATTCAGGATAATTTTCTGCCAGGATTTTGTGTTCATGGCTTGAACATGCCAGAAGATGAAAAGTGTGTACAGGATAGATTGAATTAGAGCAATATGGTATACAGGTGTTGATGTGCTGTCATTGAACTGAACCAGTGCATATGAGGCAGCCAGGGGAAACCATGGAAGGGCCTGTTGGTCCTGGTTGTAGAGAGGGGGCTGTGGTTTTGGGACATTATTCATGACAGTTATAGAATGAATGTAAGTGAATGAAGTCTTTTCTTTGTTACTAGTGGTACCTTGCTGAAATGGCTAACATTTATGAAAGAAAGAAATCCATGTGAAACATGTTGATGAGGTAGTTATTGATCATTTCATCAAATGCTTCTTTTCCACGCTTTCAAAGACTCATATAACATGCAAGGTTGAATTACAGGTCTGTACTGTTTCAGAGAAAATTTGGATCTACCTTTGTGTATTGGAGATATGTGTACCTTTTTATGTATTTTTAGCATTCAGTTGTTATCCTGGCTGTCTCATCTTTAGTATCAGTAGCTTTGCCACACCTGTTAATGGTAGTTTGATATCAATATGGAACATGTGAAATGTGTGTGAATACTTCATGATCTATATTTCTTTATTTCTTCTGACATGGTTATATTAGATTTCAGATTTTGACTGATACAGATTTACTTGTTATGACAGTGACGGAGAATATATATTTTTGAAGAAGTAAATGATAAGTCTAAAGAAGGTAACATGAAGATATCCTGGATACAGAAAAATTGATGTGGAAATATGATGTGAGCTTTGATGTAAGGAAGGTGTATCTTAATGATGAGAGATGAAATGATAGGATGACGGAACCTGACATTTGTTGAATAGAGCATGTACAAGAAGGAGATAGTTAAGATGTTAGAATACGTGCAAAGATTTAGTTAAAATGAAGTCTTTCATTATAGAACTCAGCCATAAAAGTAAGTTGATGAATCCACTGTTTTCATTATGTTATAGGACACAGCAACTATCATCTATTTATTCATCATGACTTGAAAAGCATTTTCATATTGCTGAAAGTTGTTGCAGGCACTTATCACAGATATGATTATTTAATAGGTGGCGTTATGCATATGAATGCAAATTAGAAAACATCAGACGTGTGCACCAAAATTGGTCATGGAAGCACATTCGGGAACATAGAGCTACTTGCCGCCGGTATAAAGCAGCATATAAGGCAAAGCTAGAAAACAGAAGACTCACTGCAGAACAAGAACAAGATATTAAAGAGAGTGAACGGTTTTTGGATGTATTCAATATCACTCTTGTGAGGCGACAAGCTGAAATGGAGGTAAGGAGATAAGAAAGTTTCAGTTTTATAGCAGATGCAGAGTATGAAAAAGATTATGAAGTTGAAAATGAAAAGGCAAACTTGACAAAAGTGGCTTGAGAAATTGAAGAACATTTAACATAGCTATGAAGAATTGCTTCTCAATTTCAGTGATAAGTAGTTCATCTCTGATAAGAAATTACTTGAAGTTGGATTTCTGTTCAATTAGATATTGTTGGTCATAGTTATAGTTAGAATGGGTGTTACTGGGCTATGCCTGCAAGAAGTTACAATACAAATGAAAAGTCACATTTGACAAGGCTTTGTCATTAGGTGTACAGTCTTGTCAAAAAACTTCTCATCCCAGAGGAGTCTGCCTTTCACTGCTACTAGAAGTAGCATAACCTTGTATTCATCCGATTGTAAAAGGGTAGATGCTGTAAAAGTGAGTGCATATATATTACAGGTAGAGCGTGAAGGGGAATTGCGGAAACAAGAGAAGAAGAATCAGGGATGGTTCAGTGGATGGTTCTTTGGAAGTGCACAGAAAGAGAGTGAAGGTGTTGCTAAGGAAGGAACCAATTTAGGTAAGGGTTGCCTCTGTGTAAACTCTCGTAAGTGAAGGTAGTGTTAACCCCAGCAAGTGCAAGTCAGTGCTGCATGGACTTGGGCTACTTTGTTTTCAAATATTGATAATTATCTTTCATATCAGTGTAAGGCATGTCCCATTAAATCATGGCATCTTTGAGATCTTGAAGATATAGCTTTTCTTGTACTTTTCATTTTTATAACTTCAGAAATGAATAATTAATGTCCCCTGTACAACCTACAATTAGGTTGTGCTACCTTTTGACCCACTATCCAGTAATCCACTTATTTGATGCTTATGAAAGAATAGATTAGTTAATGCTGTTCATAATAGACTAGATTATATGTTTTAATGTAAGTACTGAAAAAAATCAGTCTCGAAAATGTGATAGTGGTCGGTGATTGCTATTGCAAGTGATCGCTTGCCAGCATGATCATTGCTGATAAATGATGGTGCCACCTTGGCATATACAATATATTGTATGTTGTCTTTGGAGAATTAAATGAAATAGTGAACATAAAATACACATGTATGCAAAGTGTAAAAAGATTAAAGAATAGCACAGAGCAGTTTGTCACTGTGCAGAAATAACTCAGTACAAACAGTTTATTATTGATTTTGTTTTTCAGTAAAGAAATTTGAGGATGAAATGAATGATGATGAGAAGAAGAAATTATATGAAGCAATAGGTTATTCAGAGACTGGTCCACCCCCTGAGTATCCTGTAGAGTTTGTAGATATACGTCTCCAGTTTCTCTTGAAACAGTTAGTCCTCATCATCACTGATGAGAATGCCAGTGGGGCTACTGTTGTTCAAGCAAACCTAAATCAAGTAGCATCTGTTGTACAGAAAAGGTCTGGTGCTGATGCTTTAAGGTAAGAAATCATTTTCTGTGACAAGTGTGTTTAAAGATGTTTCCTCGTGCAAAGCTAACCCTTTCTCCATGAGATTTGTTTGAATATGACTAATCTTTTGTTACTGTTAACTGTGTAAAATGACTTCACCATTACAACCAAAAGAAATGTTTTCTCTTCATGTGACAGTTGACAGCCTTCCCTTGATCTTTCATTACCCACCATACATCCTTGTGCCATCTAAGATAAGCTTTGAGAAACAGGGAAGTAAATGAACATTAACTGGTCATCCACGATGTGTACTTATTTCACAGTAACTTAGGTAATGTAATCTATGCACTCCATTACGTCATGCTGTGCATTGTAAATATTTGTCATATCAAAGTGCATGATATAAGGAAAATACCATGAACAGAAAGATGAGGAATCTTGGGTAAACATGCATCAGATGAGTGAGTTAATGCCACCAAAGCTGTCTGAGTGACAATGGATTATGCTTATTTTGCAGCTTTTTTTTTTGTATGCCATGATTTGATACACAGTGTAAGTGTTTATATCATAGTGGATATTATAAGGCATATATCAAGAACATATGGATAAGAATGGGATAGATAATGTTAGTACCTCCAGTGCTAAATATATTTATTTAGGGTAAGATGGATGAGATGTTGGATATGTGAAGAGAATTGATTTAAGGCAAAAGACCAAATAAATGCATACATTGATAAAGTGTGGTGGGTTGAAGATGTAGGATAGACTGAAGATTGAATTGGAAAAACAAAGGGTAGCAATGCTGGTAAGAGTATATTGTTTAATAGTTGGAAAGACTGGAGAGAATGGTTTGTAGATATTCACTCTGAAGACAGAAATGATTTGGAAACTAAGGAAAGAAAATTTTTGGCAAGGTAACTATAATCATTTGTGAATTCCTCTTAAAGAGAAAAGGTTAAAGTATGTGTGTGCAGTGGATGGATGAATTTGAGGGGAAAGACATGCAATAGGATTAGTGTCGGAAAAGACTATAAAGCAAAAGTACTTGGAAGTGCAAGTGGACGAGGGACTTCCTTTAAAAGACTCAAGTTTACAAGTAAATTTGGATTACACTCTGAAACATCACTTACCAAATGCATACTTACCTTCAGACTTTATCTCAATTTTCAGGGTGGACTCTGAATCATCACTTACCAAATGCATACTTACCTTCAGACTTTATCTCAATTTTCAGGGTGGAAGCAAGTGTGCGAAGCTTTATTGTCAATGGTTATTCTGAGAATGACTTTACACCTAAGTTGGTAACTTCAGAGAACACTACTAGTGACACTCCTTTGCTAGATGTCACTTTTGAGACAAATCCATTAGATGGTTTGTGTGACCAGCGAGTACAAGTATCATCAGAGCCACTGCAGATAGTGTTTGATGCTGCTACTGTCAACCGTCTTGCTGATGTCTTCGCTCCACCTAAAGATATATCCCTTCAACAGTAAGTCATATGGTGGATTACAAAGCTTTGAACCTTAGCAAATCAGTTTCTTATCTAAACATCCTAAAGATGACAGAGAACACTGGCAGGGCATGTGACCACAGAGGAAAAAAAAAAGAGGTAATGTGATTTTTTTTTTAGTATTGTGATGGCAGTATTTTTGATATGTGAACTTCATGACAAGATCTTAGATTGCTGAGAATTATGCTTTAATTATGTTAGAAAACCATATTTATTCAAATGAAATTTCTCCCATTTTCTTAAGTGTGGAATCCTTTTGGATAGATGCTGTAAGAGAATGGATTAGGGCTAGGGATATTTAAGATGGAGATGCTATAGAAATGATTAGGAAAAGGATGTAGTGGAAGCTTTAGATGTATAAAAGTGGTATGGATGGTAATTGTAGTTTCTCATAAATCAAAGTAGTGGGTGAAAAGTGAAAAATTGAGCTGTGTTATAAGCATGGAAGTTCGTGTTTCACTCTTAACACACTTGTTATAGGTTGAAGATGTTTATGAGTTATTGTAGAGACTAAGCATCGATCCATCCCATGGATTAGGGAATAAAGACAGTGATGATAGATAGATAGATAGGCATGTAAATGGACAGACAGATAAATAGATTAGTATGGTCTCCTGTCGATTACTTATAGTGTTGGGTTATAGGCTTGTAATACACCACACTTTTCATGAAAAGTTAGGGACCATCTCAATTCCTGGACAGTCCCCAAGAATGACCCTCTCACTTAACTTACATTTATAAACCCCCTTTTGTTATACTAGTTTTGTTTGTAACATCACTATTCCATAAAAGATGGTGTGGTCACAAGGAGAGAGTTTCTGCTATTGGGAAAATGAGATACTCTGGTAGCAGGTCTAATATTTTAAATATACTTTTGCCGTATTTCATGTTTCTGCAATTTACTTATCAGAGTAATATGTAGTAAAAATTTCGGGATTTTGGGTGTTGAGCTGTGGAAGATAGAAATATAACACATTGCCATTTGCACTTAGAATTCCTTTGATTATATGCTTTGTAGTTTGCTTGTATATATATTCTTGTTTTGGTTCTTATGATAGACTGCAAGCTGCAACACTGAGCCAGTTAGAGGTGGTAAAGGAGAGGAGTGTGACTGGACTGCAGGCTGCCATAGACCATCACAGTATCCTTGACCTTAATATTGCGCTTGCTGCTTCTCACATCATCGTCCCAGAGAGAGGATCTTACTCTGTGTAAGTCTGTAGTTTAGTTTCCTGAAATTTGGGTGACCTGTATATGTTTAGTATGTGGAATCTTCACCTTAACTCTTAACTTGCAGGCATGGTCCAAAACATGCATCATGAATTGAAAAAAAAATAATGTGAATATGTATTTTCTGTATGGAATATATTTAGATCATCCATTATTGAATAATACCCAAAAAAAGTTGTGGAATTTTTTTTGTGTTGCTGTTTGAGGTGTTGAATGTGTGGGGGAGGGCTAGGGTAGTGGCATATGTACTCATTATCTATGTAAGTATATGATAATTATGTTTATCAGGCATGATTTCATTCTACATATAATCACATTATATACTTTATGGTCTTTTCAAATGTGAAATCACATGTATCATTTAAGTATTTATTTTACTAATACATGTTTTGATGATAAGTACTCCATATGTGTTTTCATGTCTTGTACTTAGGCAGAACCCATTTTACCACAAGCACTCAACATTTACTAAGTGAAACAAAGATCCTCTCAATACAGTCCGACCTCAAAATACTCAGTGCTCAGTTCTATGCAACATCACTAGATTCCTCTCACCCAAACCACTCCATAACTAACCACCAACCCATAAGTAGGAATACAAGTTTTACCTCTACCTCACACTTCAGTAACCTCATTTTACAGGTCCTCCGCCCCCAACAAATATAGCACTCACAAAAAAACAAATTCACTGAAATAACCCAGCAAACATTGAACCACTTTCCTCCTGACTCACTCTTAAATTCCAACCCATCAGACGTATACCTATCAGAAGCCATACTCCTTAGACAAGCATGAGTAACTTTTTCCATCTACACTATGGACCCCACTACAGTGCTACAAACACTATTTCATTATATCCCAGGGGCCTTCATACTCATGATGCAACTACCTCAGTGCAGGCACCAAGCACTTAACACTTAGATACCCTGTTCTCTTTGCATATTGATGCACACACACCATCATTACACTTTATGAACCATGGTCTTGATAGGTCTGGTCTGGTTCAGGGAACATAATCAGTGTCAATGTGTTGAATGACCTTGAACTTTTCAATGTAATGCTGTATGCCTAGAACCAGGTAGAAGGCACCAAGAATAATGTTTTAGATATGAGAGCATCTCTGGAAGGAAAATGCAGAATTATTGAGTCTGGAATAATACCTTGGAATGTAATGAATAGATGTTGAATAAAAGTATATAACAGTTCAGCAAAAGAATTGAATAGATTATTCAGTGCAATACCAGGAGAAATAAGAAACATACATGGAGCAACTACTTAAACATTCTAAAGAAAACTAGATGGTTGGTTGAGGTCAGTCCTCTGTAAGGTAATTGGTGATGGTGAGAAACAGTATTATTCAACAAGCAATATATGCAGTGAGTGCTGAGCACTAACCTTGCTATGCTGGCAATAGTTTTTTGTAGGTACTCATAAGTATATTTGTAAGTACACTTCCTTGCTCCGTGTACCCTTGACACAGAAATCCTCTGTCACTCTTTCTGCATTCACTGTTTCCAAATGTTTGAACCATTTCAGCATGCCCTAGTCACACATCTCTTATACACTGGCATTCTGTACATGAGTAACCAACTTGTCTTTAGCCATGTTTTGTCCTCAGGCATTTTATTTCGTGCTTTCTTTGTTTTGTGTTGAAGGCTTAAGGTTAGCATTGAGAATATTATGGTTTTTTCCTGAATTTCAGAGGATGCTCAGCCATTGTAGTGACTCTTGGTAGCATGCTAATGAAGAGTATACCCCGCGCCAAGGACGTTCCAGGTGTAGCTGACTTGGTTTCTCTTGGACATACTCAAGAAGAGGTCATGGAGGCGGTCAGGATTGCATCATACGATCACTTTACTATTGAACTAGTTGACATCCAGGTACTGCTTACAAAGCTTCTGTTGACACTTATGTGATACATTTTCACCATTTTTGATTAGTTATATGTTTTTATTTTCCTATTAATTTTCATTATTACACTGATTATTTAGTTTTATTGTATACTGCACTGTTCTATGGGGATAAGAACACTTGATTTTTACCTTTAAATCTGCCTCTTGAATATGATCTTATACACTTAACTGATAAAGATAGGACTGGAAATTCCATCACAGTATAAAAAGAAACAAGAATTGTTTCCTCCATGAATTGATAGATTTGTATGTAAAGTAAAAGACTATACAAAGGAACTGATATAAAAACCTTTGTGTTAGCTTGGGTCATTACTAAGAGAGAGAGAGAGCAGAAAGGTTGTGGTTGCTATTTTAGACAGTTCCTGATAAGATGGGAGGATGTGGAAGTGGTGTTTCTTCCTTTATCTTGAACTTGGTTTCATGCACTGCTCTTATTTTATACACTGGCACAGCACTGTTGATGAATTACATGAATATGTTGAGAAATATTACAGTGTGTACTTAAAATGATTGTAAGGAGGGTGTGAAGTTGGCATGTGTTGGAAAGACATAAAGATGTTTTTCTTGAAATTGCTCTTGACCTGTACTTCCTACCTGACCGTGTATAATGTGATTATGTTGAGAAGTATTACATTGTTAAAGCAGAAAATGAGTGTGAGGAGGGTGTGCAGCTGGCACATGTAGGCCAAGCTATCCACACTTTGAGATGATAGAGGACATTGAGGTTCTGGATTTTGTATAATGCTTGATTCTTATAGATAGTGTGAAGAAGTAGAAAGATGCATGGATGAAAGGCTGTTTTGGATGGTATGGTTAGTTAGAACAATGACAGATGATGGGTTGTTTGTATTGTTGTGCAGTTTAAGATACAAGTAGAAGTTGATTGTAGAAGGAGTGGGTAGTTATAGTGAGAGTATTGAAAGAGAAAAGAGATATTTCATATGAAGATGGTAGAGGAGTGACTGGGGGTAGGATATAGTGGAAGCATTTTGTTTGGAGATGTGTGAATGAAGATGAGAATATCATGAATAATTTATGAGTGAAGTGAAAAAGTAAGAAGCACTTTCATAGTGTAGAAGTACATGTACCAATTTAAACATATTGGGTTTAGATTGAAAATGTGTGAATGTTGTTTAGAGGCTGTATTTATCTGTTAGACCTTACTGAATTAAGAATTGAGTCAGAAAAATTGACAGATCACGTATGATAAACAGATAAATATATATTTTTTTTTCATACTATTTGCCATTTCCCGCATTAGCGTTAAGAACAGAGGACTGAGCCTTTGAGGGGATATCCTCACATGGCCCCCTTCTCTGTTCCTTCTTTTGGAAAATTAAAAAAAAAAAAAAAAGTTCACAATTCAGTTGGAGTTCAGATAATTTTATTTAACATGCACTGAAAAATTACATGTTAAATAAAAATATCTGGACACCCACTGAATTGTGATTTCACCTTCACATACAAATATTTTTTCCATACATGCATTCCTTTTCCTTTATGAGTGAGGTAGCATCAAGAACAGATGACTGACCCTAGGAGGGAAAATTCCTCACTTGGCTCCTAGCTTTGTTTCTTCTTTTGGAAAGTTATACAGGAAGGAAGGATTTCCTCCAGCCACTTGCTCCTGCCCCTTTCAGTCGCCTTCTATGACATGTAGATAATACATGGGCAATATTCTTCCTCTCCTATCCCCAGGGATATATATGTATTGTTTTTTAAACTTGTTCGCATGTCCTGTGTTAGCAATATAGTTCCAGGAACAGATGAAGAAATGCTCTCATTTGCTCTCACTCAATCTCTATCTTATGTACCAAACCACAATTCTCTATCCATCAACTATTCTGAGCATCACACATGACTTTTTGCATCCTGAAAAAACACAAAAACAACAAACGCTCTAAAAGTCATCAGAACACTACCTGGTATCAGACTTTGGCAAGAATAACAATCACTAAGTACCATGTACAAACATTTCATATGCTCCATCCTAAACTATGCCTTACCTTCTTTTCGAAAGCAAATAAAACAAAGATGCAAACCACACAAAACAGAGCACTCAAAACAATCAATGTTTGTCTATCAACCAAAAACACTCATCACCTTCAAAACAAAACAAAGACCTTCCTAATACACCTCAGTATGTTTGACAATCAATTCTTTGCAAAAGTATTATACCCTTCCCATCCAAACTGCTCCACACCCCATGTAGAAATGCAGTAAAAATCTTAACCCTGCTTCGTACAGCAACATCCACAACAAACATAACACTGATAAAACATATACACACCCAAGCACAAAACAACTGCCTTCCCAATTCAGTCGATATCAACTAACCAAATATACTGCCATATGTATCCACACTCTCTAGACATATAAAAGTTGCACTTATTTGTGCATGCAATGAACATCACTCACCTTTACAAGATGATGTACACTAATTCAAGATATCTTAAGACCCCTCATGCGTAGCATGCAACTTCAAACCTGAAGACACTGAACATGTACTAAATTGTTCTACACTCACCTCACAAGGACTTAAGCAAAATTTCACCACATTCCTTGACCTATAGTCTTGCCTGGGGGACATGGTTGGCTTCCTAAGTGCTGCAGGAGTACCATGGTGAGGGTTTTTGTTTGGACGAAGTAAATATAAAGATATGTACACACATAATACTATAGGTGTTATCAGAGTGCACATGCATGAGGTTACATGATGAGTGAAAGGTCACTTTTCATGAGAACATATCATCATTATCAGATGAAAAGGAGCACCATCTCGTCAAAAACTCCGTACTCTAAAGAAGTCCATCTTTTCCAGCTACTGACTGTAGTGCAACTTTAAAGTTCCAAGAGCCCTGTAAAATGGGTCTTAGGGTTGAATGATTTACAGAAAATCATACAAGTACTGTATCTGTCTATACACATACAGTCAGTCATACAACCTCAAGATCCCTTTTATGGAGCTCTTGCATCTACAACGTTTTGCTCCACATAGGAGCAAGGTAGGACAGGATCCTGTGGATCAAGAAGGTCCTCAGCAATGCAGTACTTGTTCCTATCTGATGATGGTACAACATTATCAAAGATGACTCTCTGACTCTGGTGTTACCACTTGCAAGTGGAATCTAGGAACACCTATAGTTAGTTAGTTATGTAACCCTAGAACCCTTAATGGGGCTCATGTAACTTCAAAGTAATGCTCTTTGTGGGAACAGGGTAAGGTGTGTTCCTTTGAAATGGGAAAAGGTCCTCAAAAGTAACTTCCTGCTTTTTGGTGTTTGTTTTTACCTCTGGCAGGAAGTGTCCAGGAAC
>JAUUDZ010448770.1:0-12738 GCA_032361705.1 Panulirus versicolor
ATGTACATGTCCATACTTGCTTGCTTTCATCCATTCCTGAAAACCTACCTGCTCCACATGAAACAGGAAAAAATGCAGGAGAGGAAAGGAAAAAGATAACATATACATTCTTTTCTCCCACACCTGACTGCCATCCCCTGCATCAGTGAGGTAGAGGTAGCACCAGAAAAAAGATGAAGAAAGGCACCATCCACTCACACTCATTCTCTAGTTGTCATGTGTAATGCTGCAAGACCACAGCTCCCTATCGACATCCAGGCCCCACAGACCTTTCCATGGTTTAGCCAAAATGTTTCAAATACACACACACACCCATAGATGTATGTAGGAGGTGACTAAAAGGGGGAGGGAGCAGGAGGCTGGAAATCCTCCCCTCTAGTTTTTAATTTTCCAAAAGAAGGAACAGAGAAGGGGGCCAAGTGAGGATATTCCCTCAAAGGCTCAGTCCTCTGTTTTTAACGCTACATTGCTAACGCGGGAAATGGCGAACATCCAGTTGACTCATATTTTTTAACGTCCTAGCAAAACTAACTCATTTTAAGAGGGGCAAAATAATATTCATGTCCAGATGAACAAAGCAAACTACACTGCATTTGCTTTCGTATGAAACTTAAAAACTTGAGCATTCTGACATATGCTTACAACTGGCAGTACCTGTTTATTATTCCCTTAATATTTCTGGATAAAGTATACTTGGAGGCAATGTGCTGTCAACGGACTAAACCAGGGCATATGAAACAGCAATGGGAACCACGGAAAGGTCTGTGCGACTTGGTTGAGGATAGGTGTCCATGGTTTCGGTGCATTGCACATGACAGCTACAGAATGGATGTAAGTGAATGAGACCTTTTCTTTCTTTGTTCTTGGCACTATCTTGCTAATGTTGAAAAAAGCAAACAAGTATGAGAAAAAAGTCTTGCATACAATAAGATAAGCTGTTCTGTTACTTGAATACATTAAAGATTATTAATCATGTGTCATAATAAAGTGCTTTATCTGCAGGACCTCATCCACTCTTGTATTACATTAGTACATCCAGTTTTATAAGACTGATATTCTTTGCATGCCAGCAAATAAATGCATGGTTCTTGCTCACTTTGCAGGGGTCAAAATATAGTTTTAAGTGACAAAGTCTTTAATACTTAGCTAAAACCTCAACAGGTGGAGGAAAAGCATGTGAGGGATGCCATCTTCTTTGTTTCTATTAACTCCAAATGTATGATAAAATGAGCTATGTGAATCCTACAGCATTTACACTTCAAAGTAATTTAAACACCTGAGCATTTTGATGTGTGTTTACAACACAAAGTACCTATTTATTAATACCTTAATATTTCTGGAAATGTTTTCTCACAGTACAGTATGCTGTTCTGTGTGTTGCTTGGATATATTAGATTTTTATTATATAGCAAAATAAAGTGTTTATCAACAGGACTTCATCCATTCCTATATAGCAATAGCACATCTAATTCTACATTAAGACTGTTTTTACATTACATAGGCAAAACTAACAGATTCTTGGCTCCTGCTCATTCTGGGAGGGTCAAAATACAAATTTAATTTAGAAAATCTTCAATACCTAACTAAAAACTCAACAGGGAGAAAAGCATGGGAAGAGACATTATCTTTTTAGTTATATAAAATCTGGATGCTTGCACAGAGAAATGCTATGCAAACACTATGGCATTTGCACTTGTAATATAAGAAGTTTAGCATTTCAACATATAGTAACGAAAGGAAGTACAGCTGTATTAATCTCTTAATCTTACATCCTACAGAATAGCACGTAGAGTATGTTAATAATGATAAAAATAAAGAACTGCATGGTATGAAATATTTTTGTAATTATTTATAACAGTTTTAGTGTTAGTATGATAATTTACAATGGATAATCTGGCAACAATGTGCATAAGGCATAGTGGTTACATTTATTCAAACTATCTGTATGTGTATTACTATAATTCCAACTATTCATAAAATGATTCTAGTTATCAAAAACACATTTCTAAAGTATTTATCAGTGAGAAAAATGTGTTGTAGAAGAATTTAGAGCATATCCTAATTGTTATCACATGAAATTGGTCTGGGGGTGGTAAATGCCGCTCTGAAAAATTCTCATGACACTTTATTCCTCTGCATTTTCTTTTGTTTTTGGAAAAATGTGAGGCTTATATTTCAGTAATATTGTAATATCATAAGCAATACAGCATATGACACGCTACAGTGTTTAAGTAACTTTTTAAATAACTTGCAAACTATTTTGGCAGGCTTCAATTTTCAATACACAATAAAACCTTAATAATTAAACACTGTTTGTAACTTTTCCTCTCTAAGATGGCATCCTAAAGAAATCTCTTTTGCCACCTGTTTTTGAAACCAAACTGATACCTGATATGGTAATATCATGAGTGACAGCCTTACACATGTCATATACTGTAAGTGCAGCTACAGATGCTGCAGTAAGAGCTTCCATCTCCACTCCTGTACGTCCAACACTAACAGCTTGAGCCTTTATAAAGACAAGGTGGCAGTCTTGACCATCTTCTGTTTTTTCCAACAACTCTAATGATACATCAACATGATCAAGTGGAAGAGAGTGACACAAAGGAATCAATTCCCAGGTTCTTTTAGCAGCCATGATGCCAGCCACTCGAGCCACCCCAAGTACATCACCCTTCTTCATTTTATTTTCTTTCACTAAACCAAAGGCCTTACTGCCTAAGGACACCTTTGCCACTGCCACAGCCTGACGAATGCTCTTTCCTTTTCCACTTACATCAACCATCTGAGCCTCACCTGCCAAATTCACATGACTCAGATAATGAACTGAATTTTCTTTGTTATTTGCACAAGAAAGTTTTTCATCTGATTGTTTGGTATCATTCCTTTGTGTGTATGAATTATTGGAGCCATCCTTCAAATTCTTTACTGTAAAGTCTTCATAGACTTCTCCTCTATAATATTCACCAAAGTGTTTCCAGAAAATCCCATTATGATCTACAAAATCATTATCCTGAGAACTTATACATAAATGACTATTGCAATTTTGTGTTGGTTTCTGAAGTGCAAATTGATGTAAGAAGTCATCCTCATCTTCTTTTTCCCAGTGTTGTATATCAAAGACTTTATCCTTCTGGTATTTTGTGGGTTTCTGGACTGATTCATCTGATTTTCCCTCAGGTGTTATAGATGTTGTATGAATGGAATGTTGCTGAAGATTTTTTGAAACTGTCTGATAGGAGAAGCACCATGAAGAACGTACTGCTTTGGAGTACAATCCCATACCTGTAATGAGCACCTGTGAGAAATCAGAACACAAAACATGCTTTGAACTTTAACAATTTTTCTCTATTTCTATATAACTATTTTTCCAAAGAAACCAGTAATTTATTCACTATATGTGGATTGTTGGACGAGTATCCCTTCTGCATAATCCATGAGGGTGCAACCACAACAGTGCACTAAACATAATACTATATACAGATGTGCACCAAACTTTTCTCAACCACTAACTAACATACAGCACTTTCTTAAACTAACCCTGCAACTTATATATATAAAGTGAAACTCACAAATGTGTCTCCATTTTAACAAAAGGTGAAGGGTACAAACTATGAAATTCCCTTTGGAGAGATCACCCTCTCCTAAGAGAAAAAGTGTTTTTAAAGCTCAAAGACAGTTTTCCCAGCCAGCAAAAACAGCATATCCTAAGGATGCCTGAATATGGTATGCTTAAAAGGGAAAACTCTCACCTTTGAAGTCACTTAGACTGCTGTTATTCAAGCAGAAATGTTAATCACCTACTGTTGTGTCTACACACGATCTAGATCAAGAATTTTAACAGATGAAACATAAATACATGTTCCTTCATGGAAAGGAATCACTAATTACTAAGACTGGATAAGAGTTAAGTATGTATCCCAAATAAATGAACGTCACTTAGCATCCACATAACTGTGAAGAGTTGCCAGACAACATAACGAGTCATTTCAAGGAATCATTAATAAGTCTAAATATCTTCAACTCATGGAACAGGCCAGAGATAAAAAGGTTTCCCCAATTCAAGGACAAAATTAGCATAATTTGAAATACTAAAAAAAAGAATGAAAAAACCCAGCTATTTATGCAGCCATTCATTTATCTCAGTATAGTGTGGAAATTCAAACCTAGGTGCAATGCTATGCACTTATACCTTGGCACTGCACATCATTCAACCTCTATGCACACTCAGCAGCCAGGCAGGGTAGGTCAAGAGACTTACTCCCACCACCATAACCAAAGAATAACAAAAGTCTGAGGACTTTCTTGTGGGCTAATTATGCCTCTAGAAAGCATGGACCTACTCAAACATGGGCAGGAAATTTGAATAAATCCTCAGCACTTTTCTAGAGCATGGATATGGCATTTTCCCATCAATGTGATATGAGGGTAAGTAAGATATCAAAATCTTTCTGAGGGCTAATTCAAGTTGAAAGTGATATGAAGCTGACATCTATATATGGTGATAGAATGCATAGGACTTCTCATATGTGGGTAGAAAATTTGAGGATGTATTTATTCATTCACTATACACTTCCAACTGGCCATATATTACTGTCTACTGGACTGAAAAGAGGCTTTGATATGTGAAACATATTTTGCAGAATACCATACTTGTATATCCTGCATGTTGTAGAAGGCAATCTTAATAGGTTGAAAGTGAGAGGCCAGGAACCTTTCCCTTCTTGTATTTCAATTTCTAAAAGTAGGATCAGAAGAAGGAACCTACCAAGGAGTGCTCATCATCCTCAAAAGGTTCAGGGGTAAATGGATGTGCATGGATGGAACTAGGAAGAAAAGAAGGGAGAGATAGGTAATATGTTGTAAGAGAAGAACCTGGATGTTCTGGTTCTGAGTGTAACTAAGCTCAAGGAATAAGGGAAAGAATGGTTTGGGAATGTCCAAAGGGTACAGTCTGAGGTTGGTGTGAGGGCGAAAGCAAAGGAGAATAGTGGGTATGTGTTCAAGAGTGTAAGAAAAGGAGTTCCAGATAGATGTAGATGTAAATGAAAGTAGATTATAACAAGTGGGTGACTAACTGTGGTCATGCACCTGGCAACATAAAGTGATGAAAAGGTGAGCATTTTGGAAGGAGCTGAGTGAGCATGTCTGCAATTCTGACACATATTAGAGGTTGGAAACTCGAACACAAGATTGGGTGAGTTAGCAGATGAGGGTAAATCTGGGGGGCATGGGGAACCCATAGTGGAAGTGGATATGAAAGTCTGTAGTGGCTTTAGGAAAAGAGACAATGCCAAGGATAAGAAAATGGTGAAAGTGGGTGAGCTTGGTAACAAAACTTGTGTGCACATACCAAAAGCAACTTGATGAAGAAGACAATATGAAAATAAATGAAAGTGGGGGAGGGGCCACAGAACAAAAGGTATTAGGAGAAGCACTGTTTACATGTGCATGTGAAGAATGTGGTACGAGGAAAATGGAATGTAGGAATCTGAGAAAGGGTGGCAAGTAGTGAGATGAGGTTTAGCTGCTAATGAAAGAGAAAAAAGAAGAGTATGAGTATTACCTGTAGAGATGGAGTGTGAGTGACTGAAAGATGTATAAAATTAAGTGGCAGTAGGTCAAAAGGTACAGGTGCTTAAAAAGCAAGGCAAATGAGAGATGGGATAAGAGAGTATTGGCAATCTTCAGGAAGAATAAGAAATCATTTTGGACTTTGGTGATCTGGGTAAAGAGAACAGGTAAATAAATGCAAGCCTGCCTGAGGGAAGCATGTGGAAAAGTGGTAACAGGCAAGGAAGAGATAAAGAGAAGATGGAGTGATTCAAAACCATTGAATGTACTACATGATAGGGTGGTAGTTGGGTGGTGTCTGGGAAAAGAAGGCACTCTAAGAATGTTATTTCATTTATCATACTTAATTGCCATCTCCCACGTTAGCGAGGCACTGCAATAAAACAGACGAAAGGATGGCCCAACCCACCCACATACACATGTATATACATAAAAACCCACAAATGCATATATAAGAATGTATCACACATTAAACCCTTCATAATCTAACTTGAACTTACATCCACCCTGCACCAGCATGTACACCTGTAATTACAAGTCTACTACTGGTGAATGCTCTTGGCATTTGTACTGTTTTCACAAAGTACACATATACCATAATTATATCTAATACTCTGTGTAACCAGGTGCACTGCATACAAATATGCCCCTTATAAATGATATGAAAAAGCAATGAAAATAGGTCTGGGTATGGGAGGTCTGAGAGTCAGGAACGTATTCTTATCTTATGTTACAGTACTGAATAAAATATATATCATACACGACTTAAATACAATGTTCTGTCCTTTGATTTTAGTTAAGTACTTACATTAATATTTTAAATGAAAAGTACTGCATGTTTCTCGACATTATATTCGCTATATTACAAGAAAACTAAGTTGAAGAAATCTCCCACAAGTATCTTACCCCTTTATCCCACTGAATCCCATATGAAAATGGGTTTTATCATAGGTTGATTCCTTAGTACTAAGTTATGGTTTTTAGGAATGCATTTCCAACATAAAGCAGTTACTACGTGTGTGCATTTATAGAAGTCCTTTGCTTCCTGGGGTTCTGAGTATCTATGCTTAAGATAATATATGCCATTTTATCAACCATGGCATAGAGTTTGATTATCTGCTGTACTTTTTACTTCTGGACTACTTCAAGCCAAACCTAGCTGGATCCAGCACAGTAGTGGTGTAAATGTGGGAATAGTGATGTGCGAGTGAGATAACCACACTTCCCAAGCATCATTCCTGTGGTCTGGCTTTGTCATTCTATCTTACTGTGACTCACTGAGTAAGGAATTCTGTAAGTGAATTCAATGCATTTTGAACTTTTGATAATTCTTACTTGTTTATTGCTTTGTGCCCTCAGATATGTCCTCTAAGTATAAAGTTAATGATACGAGTTGTGCTAACCCATGGAGAGCAAGGAAAAAGATGTCTTTCGGGCAAAAAGTGGACTTATTTGGTTGCTTTGCATGTAGTGAAGTGCAGCATCTGTTGAGAGGTACTGGACTGCATCAGGGTTAATGTACTGCCATCATTCAATACTTCTTGATCACTTTTCTGGACAATTTTCTGTATTTTTTCTTTACACTTTCGTAGAAGAGATGTGTTGTTTCTGTGGTACAACATGCTGATACTTTTTTCTGAAGTGTTCATTATAGGAATTCAGGGTCAAGCCCCAAAAAACCCTATTTCTCATAAGCCTAGTCCCTCACTAATTGTGATTTTGCCAAACCACAGGGTCCCTCAGGAATATAACACTCATGATTGCCAAGGGACCTCTATACCTGCACTTATCATTATAATTACTGTATTGTTATTATCATTAATATCATTCTACAGCCCTAGGACCCACAACATGGGGCTCCTACATGTTAAAAGACACACTTTACACAGGAGTAGAGAAATGATGGCCCCTCTAGAGACAGTAGGTCCTTCACAAGGACCTAACCATCTACTGACTATGATACAACCTCACTCACAGAAGGTGACATCTGACCTGCAGTGTGAGCATAAACCATAAGACCACATGTTTTACCAAACATAATGAAGGATTATATAAGAGGCAAACTAAGGTGTTACATACTGTGTGTTGTCTCCCTTAGTCACCCACCGATTAGAATCATTGGTCTGTTCTTCAGTTTCACCAGGTTTTGCATACCTGTAAGTAAGGGTTAAAGCATATCAGTATGTACTGATCATTATAAAAATCATTACATCAAAGATTACTCATCTACATTATCCTTCCCAATTTGCAACAAAAGTTTTCAACCTGCCATTTACACCCAAACCACCAAGCTACAGTCATATGATCCACAAAAACTTTAATGAAACTCTAAATATCAACTATATAATGCATACATTATCAAATTAAAGAAATCTTGTATAACTATATTGTATGAAGCACTAGCAAGTTGGCTTGATTCACTTTTACAGCAGCAAAACCATCTAAACAGTTAACCATATCTACTCACTCTCCACAAACCAAACCACAGCTCCAGAGCCATGAAACCTTAACATAAAACTGCAACACATTTGTCTTCCTTGATTTTCCTGAAAGTACTGTTTTTTGTTTTCTCTTTAGAACTCTGAAGTCTCAACCCTGCTGACTGTAGTCATGGATGTAAAAAAGCTTTATCCATGAAACTACATTTCACATTAAAATTTCTTTAACACCTGAAAAGCTTTTACTTAGGAATGAATTCTGTCTTCATTCTTTACCTATTCCCCCAAACTACTTCATTAAAGCCCAACAATTCTTAACCCCTTGATATCACAGCATAAACGGGTGAAAGATGACATACTGGAATGTGACAATGTTATTGCTGAAGAAATTAAACATTTTCAATAATTTCTATAATAATTTAAAGACTGAGTTTAAAAACAAACCATTTTAACACACCATCTTCAGGTCTCTCATTCATACCATCCCATCTCTCTGTTACTCTATCATTTCTTATCCAATCAACCATCCTCACACTACAAACTGTCCTCAAATACTTCATTTCTAACACATTCATCCTCTTTCATACTTGTCATACATTCTATGGTATATGCTGTCACATCCATACGACATAGGACTATGCCATCAAACAACCAGACAGTGACTTTCCTTTTCACAAATTCCTTAATGAGCCCAGGAACATTGTCCTCTCACTCACCCTCTCAGCTCACTTCATCTCCCACGAGTCCATTCATTGCCATATCCACTCCCAGGTACCTAAAACAATTTCTTTTACATTTTATACATTCCAAGTCACACACCAATTAATTTGTTTCTCTCTACTGCTAAACCCTATAACCTTGCTTTTCTTCATATTCACTCTCAATTTCCTCCTTTCACACACTCTTCCAAACTTAGAAACCTCTACAAGTTTCTCACGATGCCACCAGCCCATGTCATCAGCAAAAAAGTAACTGACGTGCCTCCAATGCCACCCAACCCCTGACAGACTGCAAACCTGCCTCTCTCCCAAAAACCCTTGCATTCACTAACCTCACAATTCCATTCATAAACAGAATGAACACATCTCTGTTGCATACCCACCCTCACCAAGATAAACTGATCCTTTCTCTTCCTATGCACACACATGCTTTACTCACCTGATAAAAGCTCTTCACTGCTTCTAAAAACTTTCCTCCCACACCATACATTCATGACACTTTCCACAAAGCATCTCTATCAACCCTATCATTTGCTTTCTCCAGATCCATAAATGCTACATATAAGTTCTTCTGTTTCTGTAAGTATTTCTCATACATTCTTCAAAGCAAATAACCAATCTATATATCCAATAGCACTCCTAAAACAAAAACGTTCCTACCCTATTCTGATGCTCTGAGCATGTTCCCATCCTCTCCATCATCACTTCCCCACAAAACTTACCAAGTACACCCAACAAATTTATACCTATGTAATTCAAACATTTACTTTATCTCCCTTGTCTTTATATAATAGGATTCTGCCAAATATAGGAATCTACATGTCTCTGCCTCCAAAAGAGTCCTGGGTAACACCAGGACTCTTTCCTAGAAAGTGGTCCTGGGGTAATCATAAATGAATAGATAAAAAGCGGGCCAGTGTTTGAAACTGATCTATATGATCATCTATCAAAGGATATTAATATATATTTACCTGCATGCTGTCTCTTTTTTCTGCCAACAGCAGCCCCAACCACTTCTAACAGTGCTTCATCAGAGCATCCACTACGAATTGCATCCCTGAAATATAAGCAAAAAACATTCAATATATAACTTTAATGGGATTTTCTTTCTTTATGAAGCCTACCCCCTTTCCTGCCTCAACAAGGAGGAATTAGGAACAGATGACTGGGTCTTTGAAGAAAAACCCCTGCTTATCTCATACTCCTGTTCCTACTTTCAGGAAGTGGTAATGCTGGAGGGGGATTTCCAGCATCCCTGTTGGCTGCCTTCAACTACCCACACGAGATATGTAGCTAGTATTCTTTCTCTCCTATCCCTGGGTTTAGCAGTGGAATATCTTATTCAACGGTCATATAATACACGTGTAAATACAGCAAAGATAACAACTTTCAATACATAATATGCATATGTGTACTGAGCAATGAAATATTCATAAATCACCAAATGTATAGTCGAATATAAATTTGACAACATGCACTAAATAGAAGGCGACTAAGAGGGGCAGGAGCAGGGGGCTGGAAATTTTTCCCTCATGTTTCATCTAAAGGAAGGAACAGACAAAAAAGCCAATTGAGGATCCTTTTTACCTTTAAGGCTAAGTCATTTGTTCTGGATGTTGACATGCTCACACAGAAAACAGCAAACACGTTTGAAAGAAAAAGAAGTATTTACTTAAAAAAATCTTTAACTGTAGTATAGATAGCAGAGAATTTTTGAAGGACAATGTGTTTCTCATTTCATGTTACAGAATGAGATATATATGTACCTACAAAGTATCACTAAGAGTACAAGACCAGTGAAGAGAATTCTGAATCTTTGTGTTGTGGCTGAGGGAGTCAAGTGTGAATATCTATACTTTTGTTGCATCCTTTCATCACCACTATATGGTCATAACTATAATTCACACAAGATATGTACACTATGAGGTGGTTGGAAAAAATTTTCATATAATGCAAATTATGTAAGAAATCACCTACCATACATTTCAAGAATTAAAAAGTGTGTAAAGGCTGGGCCTACTGAGCCCCTTAATTCGAGGAAAAACAGGCAAGACCAACTCATACATACAGCCAAAAGTTTGCCAATGATAAAATGTCTGAATGTGGATTTGCCAATGAACATTAACTGTTTCACTGTGGCAGTCTTAATATCCATTTTACTATCAATGAGCAGGAGATTCTCAAATACTGTAAACAAATAAATCCATAATACTGGTACCAGAAAAAACTATAACATCATTTTCTAAATAAAATGATGTACAACTCAACCTAGTGCAACTTGCTTATATATGCTATGCACCCTTTATACTATGCTGCTTCACTGCCCAGTGAATCAATTATGACAGGTGTACCACCATGGAATACTAAATAAGATATGTAGTACTTTTAGAAGTGTTATTTTGTCACATATGAATATAATCACTAAGGGTTTTCATGACTTAATACTTATTATTCTGAATGAGTTTAATAGGTTCATTAATTCCTATATAATGTGAGGTTATAGATCTAGTATGGGCCTCTCTAACATTTCACACAGCCTACCAGTGTATGGAAAACATCTTAAGCTGCAGCATCTGGTAACACTGCAGAGGATATCACCACAAGCACTACTATATCTATCTATCTATATCTCTGATACCCATTCCAACTGGAACTAACTCAAAGGGGTGGTTATGGCGACAGAGTATCCATATCTAGCGAATTCCAGTGTCACTTCTTAGCCTTTAGTGCCTCACCCTTAACAGGACACTGGCTGATGGCAACTAAGATATTACACAGTGTTTGCTGAGGTTCCTACCTAATGTTCCTACTGACTGCTTCTATCTAATGCTCCTTCCAATTACTTCTACTTAAAATTCCTACTTAATGCTCCTGCCTAAATGTTCCTACCTACTGCTCCAACCATTTTCCCAAAAGGCAGGAAAATCTAGTTATGAAGAATGAGCTGTGTGAGTTAAGTGCTGTCAAATGTCACATATGACAAGGACAGATTGTACGTTTATGGACAGAATGCCAGTAAACCTCGTGTTAGTGATGCAAAAGGAAAAAACAACTACCTGAGTCAGAGGAGTGCAACTTGACAACCAGTGAAGTGCTGGCACACTAAGCAGATGTCTCTAACCTCCTGATACCCAGGTGAGTAGTACTGGTAAAATACCTCCCTGGTCATTGGCTGCCTACAAACTACTACCTACTACTGGGCCAAATATTTCACCTTAAGGCACCCAGAGGCAGGCGATTCAAGAATTATGATCACATATACTCCAGCTGCAATGAGCAGAAAGTAAAATACCTGGATATACATGCACCAGCAGCAGTGAATGGGTTTAGATAAAAGCCTGGCATGAATAGTATAAGTGATCCTCTGACCGGACAAGTATCTTTATTGGTACCTCCTTGTTTCAGATGAGTATAAAATAACAGGTTTCATAAAAAAGGGTCAAGAAAAAAATTTAGCTCTGGTACAAGAAAGCATGCACATATCCATAACCTCACTTGTTTGCAAAAATTTTGAGTAAGCCCCTATAACAGAGGCAATTTTCATTTTGATAAGCATCATAGGGAGACAGCTTTATTCTCCAAAAAACTGACAGTAAAAAAATAAAGATAAAATTGTCTTTCAACTGGAAGGGACAACAAAACAACAACAGCAATTAGCAAAACAGCTTTCCAAACTGTGACACAAAGGACTCAGAAAGAGCTTTTACTTACCTTAATGAAACTTCAGCAGTGCCAAAAAGGCACACTTTAAGGTTGCCATCAGCTGTCACACGTAACCTATTACATGAACCACAAAAGTTTTCTGACATAGATGTAATAAACCCAATCTGTCCAACAAAGCCTGGAACTTTGTATGCCTGTTGAAAGGGAAAACATATCATTACATTAGATCACTGGGAATGTCTTTGGAGTAAAGTCAGGAGTTAGCGGGAGGACAAGAGCAAGGGAAGGAGAAGCACTACTCCTGAAACAGGAGTGGTGGGAGTATGTGATAGAGTGTAAGAAAG
>JAUUDZ010448781.1:0-12738 GCA_032361705.1 Panulirus versicolor
TAAATCAAATTGATATATATATATATATATATATATATATATATATATATATACAAAAAACAAGTGAAGACCCAAATGTATGGTGTACCCAAACTACTGTATATACAATCTTAAGTTTCATTGTTAGTGATGGTTCTTTAATAGGATAGAAAAAAAATGCTATCTGTTTCGATGCTGTACTGCAATACTTCACTGATGCTGTACCACAACAATTCAAGATAAAATTTAGTTATGCACGACATTATCTAATCATCAGTAACGTAGATCCGTTCAAAACCAAATCACTAATATCGAAACGAAATCATCTAACCTAATGTTAATTTACAGACCTATTGGGGACAACATAATTAATGTAATTCTGACGAACAAGTAAACTTCCTTGCAATGTGAACGACCGCTGGCAATCAACTACCTAATCAGATGTCTGACGAAATACCATATTGTGTTTGCAGTTTAGAAAAACTGGGAGTAAATGTATTTCAGCTAAGGTTTAATGAGCTGCTAAAAGTAACACATATTTGGAAAAGCTAAACAGAGGATGTAAAAACCAAACTGTCGTTGGCCAGTACGTGTATAAGTAGCTTGTCCGGCTAACGAGCGATATTAATAACTTATTCGAATCTGCCACAAAATAAAGGTCTTCCATCAAGTGTGAGGTACTAGACTCTGCTAATTGCGTCCACCAACAAGACATTGGGACACGAAGCAGAACAAGTGGGTGGGTCACAAAGGTAGACAACATAAAAGGCTATTTAATCACTTAAAGGACGTGTAGAACCATCACGGATGAATGAGCCAATTGAAGGATAATTGTCAAATTTTTTTTTTAAATGTCTTAAACTTTACATATTTTCCGTATATGTGAAAAACACGCACACACAATGCTTGGCATCGGTTTTAAAAAGGAAATCTGTACAAAATAAATACTTCCTTTGCGTCTAATACAAACTTCTATGGTCTTAAAAATTTCCTGTAATACCTGGTTTCATTTCTAGACTTGCCACAAGCTACAGTGCAATGCTCTCTTTAAACACCCTAGAGAGCACATGATGAATAATCATGGTGGCAAAACAACGAGTTATTAAGCCCTGTTTCCTACCCCAGAAGACCCCAGCTCAACCTGAGATTTAGTTGTCACACACGTAAACATTATTTACGCAAGCAAATATAACTTGTAACTTACATTTTCACAGCTCCCTTCCTCTCAGCGTTCTGAGACATCCAGACCTTCCAGTAAAGTATATACAATAATGAATAAATAAAATACTTGAGGAGCTCAACACGACGACCACCACACTTGCTCCCACGACCTCAAATGCCAGTGACAAGGTGACGTCATGTCCAAAGACGACTGGTTAAAAGCATTTTTTTTCCCCTGTTCGATTAATAGTAATTACAACAATAATGATAATCATCATTATTACCTGAGAAATTACATAAAGTTGATATCAGATATAGAGGAAAAAGGAAAAATGCCGTTCATGGCGTGTTTGATGGGGATATAAATGGCTGAGAGGCAGTCTGCCGAAGCAGTTGGGCACACATGACAGATCGTATTTCACTACTAATGAAATATATCCATAACTGAAAATAGGGAAGTGAGTGTGGTAGGTGTAATTATTTTACAAAAAGATAGATCAAGCAGACTTGTACTGCAGAACATTCTCCATCGAAAATGACCATACACGTGTTCAACAATTACACCCTATAGTTTTCCTTGCAAAGAAGGAATTGTCATTTCTCACTACCAACAGCGTTCGACAGATGTCTTGATAACAAAATTATGGTAAATGATTTTATCTAAACAGTTTAATTTGAGGATAGTCGTTTCAATGAAACAAACAAAAAAATACTGAACAAATAAGGGTGTCGGAAATTTATTAGTTGACTGTGGTTTTCATTTGAACCGATTTGGGGATATTTCATTATCATTATCATTATTGTGATTTCTGATTACATAAAAGATCTGGACTCGTCTATGAAAATGTGGGAGCTATGTCATCTTTGAGATTTGTTAATTTGGAATTGAACTCTGAGGAATAATTCAAGCATTTCCAATGTCTTTGGCCTACCATGCTTACGCGTACCCTGTTATAACACAAACTGCTACACCTGTTAACCACATTCATGATCACTACAGACACCAAATTACCACCATTCACCAACACGACTCACCGCCAATCTCATTCATCACAACTTGAACCGCACCATACAGCAGCATATGCTTGCCACTCACTACATAGTTACCACCACCATTCACCACCATCACCATGCCATGACCTCTCATCATCACCACGATCACTCGCCCTCATCATGATCTCATATCACCACCATGACCTTTTATCACCGCCGCCATGAATTCAACATCATTGCTCACCACCTCCATGACCACTCACCACTGCAGGAGACTCGCTGTACTCGCACAACGGGCTGCCCTTCTCCACCTTCGACGTTGACAACGATAACCGGGATGGAGACTTCGTGGAGCGAAGCTGCGCCCGTCTTTACAAGGTAGGTGTACGTACAGGTGTAGGCAACTCACAGTGATGCAGGTGTTAGGACTCCCCAGTGGTGTGGGTGACCCTGACTGGTGTAGGAGTAGGAACCCTACGTGGTGCATATAGAACCTTAGTGGTACAAGTATGGATGACCAGTCGTGCAGTTATCGGGACCCTGAGTAGTGCAGGTGTGGGAGGCTCTGGGTGGTGCCGGTGTGGGAAGTTCTAAGTGGTGCAGGTGTGGAAGGCTCTGAATGGTGCGGGTGTGGGAGGTTCTAAGTGGTGCAAGTGTCGAGACCCTGTGTGGTGCAGGTGTGAGTGACCCTAAGGGGTGAAGGCGTGGACACTCAGAGTGGTGTACGTATGAGGGACCCTGAGTGAAGCAGGTGTGAGGAAACCTGGGTGGTGTGTGTGTGAGGGGCCCGAGTGGTGCAGGTGTGTTGGACCCTCAGTGGTGCAGGTGTGTGGGACCCTCATTGGTGCAGGTGTGTGGGATCCTCATTGTTGATGGTTTGTGGGGACTCCTCTGGGTATATTGACCACTGCCTTGATCTCTGACTTTACTAAAAATTTCCATGGCCTCCTCTAACTGTATTGACCACTGTCATGATCTGTGATCCCACTGACAACTGTTATGACCTCTGATCATACTTCCTTCTTTATTGACCTTCTCTGATTGTACTGACCACTGCTATGATCCCCCAGAACCTTCTTTGACTATACCAACCATTTTCAAGACCTCCTCTGATTATACTAACCATTGTCATGACCCCCATGACCTTCTCTGTACTAACCACTGTTATGAGTGGTGACCATATTAACCCATTATATGGCCCCTGGTGACTGTACTGATCCTTACCATGATTTCTGGTGACCATACTGATTGCTACCATAACCTTTGGTGACCATGGAACAGGGTGCCTGGTGGTATGGCAACTGCCATGATGCTAACCTGAATGGGTGGTACCTGGGTGGCCCACACCGCTCCTTTGCTGATGGTGTCAACTGGTATACCTGGACTGGATATAATTATTCCCTCCGGCGGACTGTCATGAAGTTCAGGTTAGTACACTTTATCTACATATACTCAGCTTAATTTATGGTATACCTCTATTCTGTAATGTGGTGTATTATCACTGTTTCTGTACCTTAAGCAATCATCACGTGCACTTCCTAATCACAGATTATTCTTTGACATGAATAAAACAAGTACATAACTAAAGCCCAGCATTTTGTGGTGCTGTGTCTAATGTAGTGGTGTGGCTGGTGCTCTGGTAGGCTCCAGGTACCTTTCACAGCCACAGCTCCAGGCTGACCCTACCCATGCCCTACAGGCCCCAGAGCAGTGGCCCCATCCCTGTGGGCTTCGACACCTTCATCATTGCTAACCGTCGCCGCAGCCTGGACAATCAGGCCCCAGAGCATCTTCCCCTAGTAAGTCACAACTAGTGGTATATGTATGTATGCAATTACCTGTTTGTAGTATGTGATGAAGAAGTTTTACACTTTTAGGATCCCTTCTCTTGAACTTTCTCCATCATGCTTATCTTTCTGTATCCTATCCACATTCACAGTAACATTATTCTGTTTATTCCATTCATCTAATACTCTTATACAATAAAAGCACTCCTTAAATACAACTTTTTAAACAAGTTTCTCAACTGATTTCATGTTAAGGCCTTATGTTGTTCTATTCTTGCATCTTTCAAAGACCTGTTCACAGTTAAAATCATCAAAAAGGTTTTAAAAAAACTGTGGGCAGGTTACCCCTTACACTTTTCTTCCATGGTTAACAATTTGAGGCTTTGACCTTTCCCTATAACTCATGTCTCTGAATTCCAGTACCATTTTTGTTACTTTACTCCAAACCTTTATGTGCATACTAGACTTCAGAAGCATATTCCAGTTTTGGCCTAATGTAGGATGAGAACAACTGGCTGAATATTTGCTTATCCATATACTTAAATGCTATTCATATATTTCCGTTTGTTTACATTACTGTTCTCCTGATGTGGGACTCTAACAACAAGCTAAGGATGATGTCTTCTCTTAAGTCTCTCACATACAGACCCCTACAACTTACGTCCTGCTAGATGTTATTCATACTGACTCAGGCCTTCTTGTACTGTCTCTCATCCTCTTTACTTTACATTTACTTGGACTGAATTGCATTAATCATTATCTGACCAACTTTCAAATTTGTTTACATCCACTTGTGGGTTGTTGCAATGCTCCATGCTTTTCACTTCCTTCATATCCTTAATATGAACTGAAAACATTTTCAGGTAAGAGTTTACTTCTTTTGTTAAGTCATTTACATGAATAATCATAAAAAAAAGCATTCCCAGAACAGACCCCTGTGGCATGCTACTTGTAACCTCAATTCATTTCAAGATTGCTTCCTTGACATGCATCCTGTGTTACTATCCACTAAGATACTTTTCTGTCCATCAAAGTAGTCTCCCTATTACTCCTACCCAAGGACCCAGCTTCTTTACTATCCTCCTATGTAATACAGAGTCACAAGCTTTCTGAGAATCAAGATATACACAATCAACCCAATCTTCTCGTTTGTCTAAAACAGAGCTCACTCTCTTGTAGAAATCTAAGAGGTTTGTTTTATGTGACCTCCTTTCCCTAAAACTTAATTCTCTTTCTTATGTAGTTTCTCCTCTGCAGGGTGCCATCCGTTTGCTTTCTGATTATCTTTTCCAGTACCAAACTCTTCAGGAAGAGCAATCAGCAACTTTCCCTGGTCTCCTTTCTTAGAGGCAAATATGACAGTTACAGTATTTGACTCCCATAATGCTTATCTTTTTCTGTTAACATCTTAAATATTTCAGGGTTTGTTAAGTGTTTCTGTACACATCCTCAGCACACATGGAGATATTTCATCAGTAACAAGCGCTTTATACGAGTCAAAGCCCTCTAAAATTGTTTATGTCTTGTCTACATATTTCAATGTTTTCCAGTACTTCCTCCCCACTCCATCTCCCTGGCATTGAGGCTATAGTGTCTTCCAGTGTGAAACACTTAAACTTGTCATTTAGGTCCACACATATCCTTCCATCATTGTCCATAACTCTTCTTTCTCAATTCTTTAGCCTGAATAGCTGCTTTTTAACTTATATTTTACTCCTCATGAATTCATGTGTGTAATTACATATTTGTACTGTATGGGGAAGGAGTTTTACACTTGTGGTGCTCCATCTCTTGAACTTTAGTATCATGCAACTTTTTAAGCTTCTGTATGCTGTCTACATTCATTCTCATAATTCTATCAGTTTCACTCACCAACCACCCTTATAATATAAAAAGTACATTTTTCAACATTGCATGGTGAGGATAGACATGTTTGAAGGTGCATTTCCAACGGTGTTATATGGATGCAAAGCATGGGTTATTAATGAAAATGTCCAAAAGAGGGTGAATACGGCAGAAAAGAAATGTTCAAGGACAATATGTGGTGACAGGAGGGTTGGTCAAGTAAGAAATGATAGGACAAAAGAGAAGTGTAGTAGTAAGAAGAGTGTGGTTGAGAGCTGAATAGGGTGTACTGAAATGGCTTGGATATCTGAGTGAGGAGAGGTTGGCAAAGAGAATATATGTATCAGAAGTGGAGGGAACAAGGACATGAAAGGATGGAGTGAATGTTTTTTAAGTGCTTGGAGCCTGAACATGCAGGAGGGTGAGACATGCATGGGATAGAGTGACTTGGAGGGATGTGGGTGGGTATACAAAGGGCGACGTGTTATCAGCTGAGTAAACCTGGGCATGTTAAATGGCCAAGGAGACCATGGAAAGGTCATGGAGGGCCTAATTGCTGATAATGGGCTGTGGCTATGGTCTATCAAACATGACAGCTAGAAAATAGATGAGAGAATGGGGCCATTTCTTTGTACCTGGCATTACCTTCCTAACACAGGAAACAGCAAACAAGTATGGAAAAAAAATGATAATGTACATAAATATCTATAGTGGCAATCAACAAACCCACTTTGTAATGGTGATTTTGGGATAAGATTTACTGTTCAGTGAATATAGTATTATAAGGCATGCACTAATGAATGAATGCATGCATGTGAAAAAACAATGCCAGATCAAAAACATCACCACAGACATTTAAACACTAGCTGTACTGAGCACATCAAACTTGCAGTAGAGGTTATGATGTAGCAGGATTTAATGACCATTTGGTGTTTATATCATATAACATCATAAACAAAAGCAAATTAAAATAATGACTTGAAATTGGATCAAAAATAATAATCAATGTAAACATTTGCATGTGGTTAACAGCTGGAACTGCATACCTCATTCATCTCATGGGTAGTGAGAGAGCTGACCCCTTTATGAATGTAAGTGAACTAAGACATGCAGTTAGCATTACAGGCTAACCCAGCTCATAGGTAGGTTGATAATTCTATGGGTCTCTGTATGAGTGGTAGGTTTTTGCATGACAGGTGTTGCTTCAGAAGTTATGGAGGTAATAATGTTAATGTGTGTCTTTGGCCAATAGGGAGGAGGAAGCCAGCAGCAGCAGAGCCGTCATGACATCCCAGAGATGCTTTCCTCCCGCAACACCCTTTCCAGACCTGACTTTGAGGAGCTCTAATGAGCTCTTCAGCTGCATTAACCTGGACAAGTTGTAAGAACATTTGGTAGCCTTGAACATTAGGTAGCAGCTTATGAAGACAAAGGATGTCCTGTGGTACCAAAACATTTACACTCCATAATGTCCAGTGACCTAACAGTGATAACACTACCTGCAATAACTTGATCATTCAGAAACTTCACTAACTTCAGGTATCTCTGCCACCTTACCTCTCCCTGTCCCCTTGACTCACCCCCTCTCCCTGCACCTCATACTGTCCCTCCACCTGCTGCTGTTTTGTAATTATCATGACATTTACCATCATGATGAGCATCAGGTTTTCATCAACCAACCTCTCTCCACAATCACTGTCTGGTGCTCAGCAATGGCTGGCATGATAGCTCCCATCACCAGCCAACGCTGACACCCTCATCACAATCCAGTTCACACAAAACATAGTGACTCTAGTCTCTCCTTTCTCTATTCCTTCCCATCCAAGTTTCTAAGTATGGTACCAGATGGAGGAAGATGCAGTGACAAAAATGGTTACCATAATTGAGGTAGATCACTGATGACCACATAGCATCCGTAATAACTCCTCCACTATCAAGAACTCAACCTGACAGCTGTGCTTGGTTGTAGATGGCTTCCTAATGGCAGAAGACATGATTAATAAGAATTTTAATCTAACCTAACATACCTGATTTAGCTCCCATCCTATTTTACTTCCCCTCCTGAAAATCATGTTTTTACCATTAACTAACTGTTGAAGGGATACGTTGTTAACTAAAGCCAAGGCACCAGCAATTGCTGCAGCAGAAAAAACATGATAAGAACTTGAGTGCTATGGAAGAGTTTAAACTACGGGTACAATGATATGACCTCTGACCTTACACTCAAGGGTTACATCCCAAGTCACATTCCCATACCTGAGGGTCGTACCATCACTTTTTAGGGGCATACCGTCAAACCCAAGGGGTTAAACTGAAAGAAAGGTGAGGGAGCGCAGGCTGGTGAGGTCAGTATCCTGCACAATTTCTGTTAGAGTTGACACCACTCTACCCAGACACCAGCAGTCAAGACTTTGAGCTGAGAAATGTCAAAATAGACTGTGCTGCCCACATCCTGTGGTGCATCAGGATACATCAAAGGCATCACAAACAACACCAAGAGGGGTGGCATGGCAGTCTGATTTTCTACGTTGTGAACTAGTACAAAGTATGGCTTACCATGTTGTGGGTTTCTGAGGTGGAATGCCTCCCCATTTTGTGAGCTGCTGTGAGGTTCTGGCTCCCCATACTGTGGATCAGTATAAAGATATGGCTCCCCAAGTTGTGAGATGGCATGGGATCAGGTTCCCCATGTTATGGGATGGCTCGGGGATCTGACTCTCAGTGTTCGGGATCTGGATCACTTTTGTTGGGTAGCATGGTGGTCTGGCTTCCCATGCAGTGGGATGGTAAGGTTTGGCTTCCCATGCAGTGGGATGGTGAGGTTTGGCTCACCATGTGGGGTGGTGAAGTTTGGTTCATCGTGTGGAGTGGTGAAGTCTAGCTCACCATGTTGTGGGCTGACCTGGGGATTTGGTTCCCTATGTTGTGATCTGGCATAAGGGGTTTGGCTCACTGTGTTGTGGATTGATGTGGACTTAGCCCACTTCCCATCATATTCCACATCAAGTTGGTGGTAGAATACTATCATGTTCGATGATGTGATGCAAGTACAGTGTAGTAAATATATATACACATGAACACAAATTCTTGCATATTAGTATACAAATACATACACATTACATGTAGTAATACACTACAAAAACAGTAGTATAATTTCTCACTAACTATGCCCCATTCCAGAGCGTATTGGTCTGGGTCTGAAAGACTTTACTGCAAATGATCTCAGGTTGTAATCAGGCACATCCTTTCCCCAACAGTGGCAGGTGGACAGGGCTACTGGGCAGGAGATGCTATCCTTATCTACACTCATTAAGGTGACCTCCTCCCCTTCCCTAATGACTGCCTTATCATCCCACTCCTTTTGTAGTGTCACCTTCTGGTACCTGTTGGATGTTGTGTGCAATGTATATAGCAATATAGTATTTATTTTATTTATCAAATAAAAATCATTATTCTTTATCTTGTTTCAGTTTCATATTATGAAAACCCACCATAACAAGTTGTTAGGCAGGTATTTTTTACTAAAGTGTGTTACATGTATATGAAGTTGTTAGGCAGGTATTTTCTAACTAAAGTGTGTTACATGTATATGATCAGTTTGTGACTGCACTAATTGTGTAGCTGGAGGGCAGTGGCAGTATCACAACCAATGAGATAAGAGGTGCTGCTACTGTGGAAAGTAAAGAAACTTAAAATTGAGAAAAGTTATTAAGTTTCAGCACCTCGAGGGAATACTCTAGTTTTACTGAACTAGCCAAGTCTCACCCCGACTTCTCGTGGTGACCTCATTATTACACCCCTTAAGGGTAGAACTAAAGGGGGAGGCGTTGCCCAATTACATCCGGGTAATACTTTTAGATTTGGACAAACACTTCAGGTATGCTTTCACTTACTTTTCTGACAATTTAGGAACCTTGCTGCCTCTGAAAACAGTGCACTAAAGTTGCCCTCTACCAGTAACCTGTCAAGGGTGAGGCACAAAAGGCTAAGAAGTGGCAATGGAGTCTACCAGTTATGCCGAGGGTTAAAAGAGACGAGCAATTAAGGGTGATGGCGATGAATGTGAATAAATGGTGAGAATAAAAGGAAGGAGACTGTAGAGAGGTTTAAAGTTGTAGCGTGGATGTGCTAGGGATTGGAGAAACCAATATCCTTGGGCAGGGTGTATGGAGTGAAAATGGAAATGATGAAGACAAGTTATGAGAAGGCATGGAAGGTGTGGTATGGATGGGAATGAGTGAAAATTATTGGGGAAGAGGAAAAGAAGGATGAGCAATTCTGCTATCACCAAGAGTATGGGAGGGTGCTACAGAGCATGGATGGAATGGATCAAGAATAGTGTGAGTGAAAGGAAAGATTGGGATCGTGAAGTATGCATGGGGATGTGTATATGCATCTGTGAATATGAAGGCTCTACGAGGTAAGGGTGAAATGAAGGGTTTCTGGAGGAATTTGAATGACTGTATAACAGTTCTGAGAACGAGAGAAATGTGGTTGTATTGGGTGACATGAATGTGAAAGTGAGATGTGATGAAATTTGTGAGGTAGTTGGTAAATGGGGAGTGCCTGGAGTAAATGAGAATGGAAGCTATCTTGTGGATATTCGTTCTGAGAGAGGTTCACTCCTTGCAAACACATTCTTTCAGCACAAGATGATCCACAGATATAAATGGATGAGGAGTGATGGGAGAGAACAGCAAAAGGCTTTGACTGACTATTTAGCAGTGGATGAAAGATTGAGAAAGGCTGTGCTGGATGCTAGAGTCATGAGAGAATTCTTTGGAGACTGTGTCCATTTTGTGGTTCTTGTGGGGATGAGGATCAGGGAGAAGTGGAGGTATGGTGTAAGGAAGAATGGAGAGGTAAAAGTGTTGGCAAGCGAGAAGATGAATCAGGTTAATGCAGGGAGGAGTATGAAAGGAAGGTAACTGAAAGATCAGATGGAAATGCAGTGAATATTGGAATACAGTCATATGTGAATGAGGTGTTTAAAATGTTTAGAAAAATTCTATCAAATGTTGTAGAATCAGCAGCTGGATACAAGGTAGTGAGATACGGGAATAAAAAGGGCAATGCATAGTGGATAGAAGAGATTAGGAATGCTGTGGAAGAGAAAAAGGCATATGGTAGGCGGCTCAATAAGAATGTACCAGAGAAAGTTCAGAAAAGGAGGAAGGAAGAATACAAGATATGTAAGCAGAATGCTAAGTTGATCAAGGCAAGCAAAGAAAGAGTATAGGAAGTTTTGGAAGAAAGTAAAGTGAAAAGTTTTGGGATAAGAAGAAACTATACTGGAAGGAGGTGAAAAAGGAGAGATGGATGTAAGAGTGGAAGTGTTGATGTAAAAAGTAAGTAAGGGGAATTGCTGAATCAAAAGAAGGAAGTGAAAGGAAGATGGAAAGAGTACTATGAAGAATTGATGAATGTGGGAGAAGGGAAGGCAGCAATTGTTACATGCATGGGTATGGAGGATGGAAGGAAGAGGATACAAGTGCAGGGGCCTAAAGCAATGAGGGAGGTAAGAAGGGCAATGATGAGGCTGAAGGTAGGAAAGGCACCTGGAGTGGATAGATTACAGCTGAAATACTGAAGTATGGAGGAGAGAGGGTGACTTAGTGGATGCATCTTATATGTAATTTAGCATGGAAACAGAAGGTTGGAAACAGAAGGTTGTGCCTGAGGATTGGATGAAAGCTATTATTGTTCCTTTAATCAAAGGGAAAGGTGTTGAGGATGTATGTAGCAATTATAGGGGAATAAGACTGTTAAGCATACCAGGAAAAAAGGATGCAAGAATATTAATTGACAGTGATGGAAGTGACTGAATGCAGAATAAGTGAAGAGCAAGGGGGATTTTGGAAAGGTAGAGGAGGTGTGGATCAGATTTTTGTAGTAAAGATGCCCATGGAAAAGTATACAGTGAAAGGTAAGAAGTTGTATATAGCTTTTATGGATCTGGAGAAAGCGTATGAAAGAGTCGAGTGGAATGCTTTGTGGGTTGCATTAAGGATACATGGGGAAGGGGGATAACTGTTGGATGGTGTAAAAGCCTTCAACAGAGGAGCAAATATGTGTGTAAGAGTGGATGGAGAGCCGAATGAAAGTTTTGGGATACATACAGGTGTGAGGCAGGGTTGTGTGATGTCACCGAGGCTTTTTAATATATATATGGATGGACTGATATGAAAAGTGAAGCAAAACTAGGGAAGGGGGGTCCAGAGATGAAGTGTGGCAGTGAGATATGGTGGATAGTGGCAAAACTGTTTGCAGATGATAGTGTGTTGCTTGTTGTGAGTGAACAGAAGTTGCAGAGCAGAAGGTTGTGTGTTTTATGATGTGTGTAAGCACAGGGGATTAAAGGTAAATGCAAGCAGAGTAAATTAATGGTGTTTGAAAGGAAACAGTGAAAGTATACATTTTGTAAAACAACATAGAGTGAAAGAAGAAAGTGTTATAAACTGTGCTGTGAATATGGGGAGAATAGGACTGGAAGAAGTGAGGGAATTTAAGGACCTGGGAGTTGTCTTGGGTAAGTGTGGTGATATGGAAGGAGAGATGAGGTAGAGAGCACTACAGGGTAGAAGCGTCATTGGGTTCCTTAAGGGTAGAAGTGTAAGTATGGAAGTAAAGAGAGGATTAAGGGACAGCATAGTCCTCCCAACCCTGACCCGTGCAGCCAAAACATGGACATGGAATGAGGCAGAGAGGTCAAGAATCCAGGCTGTGGAAATGAGTTATTTGAGAGGAGCATATGGTGTGACTAGATGGAATGAAGAAAGAAATGGAAGGGTGTATGAGAGATGTGGTATGGCAGGGAATGCAAAGGAAGTGAATTGTAGAGTGTAAGAATGGGTGCAATGTAATACTTTTGAGGGGGTTTAGGCATGTAGAAAGAATGCATGTGCACGAGGTAGCACTAGGAAAAGACAACAAAGGCCACATTCGTTCACACTCAGTCTCTAGCTGTCATGTA
>JAUUDZ010448791.1:0-12738 GCA_032361705.1 Panulirus versicolor
ACGCAAGGAATAGAGTGAATTGGAATGATGTGGTATACTGGGGTTGACGTGCTGTCAATGGACTGAACCAGCTTTCACAGCAAAGTCAGCAAACATCATAAATCATTGACAAGTACCACAATGAGAAACACATTGCTGAGGCTGAAGATCCATTGTAGGACAATGCATAAAGAAATGTATTCTATTCTCTCTTAGTCAGCCCGGGCGTACGTGGCTTGCTCTCCATCAAGTGTTGCCACTGAACAACTCTTCTTTGGTGCCGGTCTGATATATGATGAAATCAGGAACAGGCTTTCTGCTGAGAGAGCTGAGAAGCTTTTATTTCTTAAATATAAGCTCCTAATAACCAAATTCAACTATTAAGTCCTTATATCAAAATATTTTTCACTTGTTTGTGATATCATTCAAGTGTAAAACAGTTGCAAAGTACGAATATGAACTAAAATCAAAATTCCTCTTTCAATAGGTGGACAGATGCATGTAAGAGTTGGGTCTTTATCCTGCATCCTGGTATCATAAAAATTTGAAAGAAATTTTTTCATTCAATTTTCTATGGCTGAAACTCCTACAATTGAAACTAATTTGTACAAAATAATATGAATAACTCACATTTCTGTCATAAACAGAATATTCGCATTTGCACTTGTATTCGCGAATATTGAAAAACATACATTTGGACCATCACTAGTCTATACACATCTTATCATTTGGCTCACTACATTCATTCAAAACTCTTTAACTATGATAAAGCTTCTTCAAATCTTCACTAGTGTGTTCTTGTCTAAAATCTTGCTATGACCTCTGGTTTACTCTTTTTGCTTATTTCAAAGAACTCTTTACTAATGACACTATCAATCTTATCCAGAAATCTAAAAGTTGTAATTATGTCTCCCATCTTTCTTCTCACAAATACTATAGGGAAATTTATAGCCTCTAACCTCTCCTTGTATGTCAATTAACTTACCTTTTTGTTTACCAAAGAAGACACAAAGTTTTGTGACAGTCTTCTCCATAAGAGTCCGTTTAACTACATTTGAGGAGTCTGAGAACATTGTCGCCACCTTCTGTTGAATGACCTCCTGTAATGTTGCCAACTCTGCCTCGTAGCTGTAGGATGTCATCATTCCCTGAAGTTGGCTGTACTCAAGGAACCTGTAGGATGATTTCATGCTTAGTCTTAATAAAAAGAATCTTTTGTCTAAAATACTTCATGATGAAACAGTAAACCCATGTACATTGAGCTCCATCATGATCTTGGTGCATAAAACGCATGGTAAAGAAATCCATGATTATCCAATACGCACATTTTCCACATTTTATTTTTTCTAATATCTAAAATTCACCAATATGCATATTTCCCACAACTGATTTTTTTCATATCTAAAATTCTGCATCTTGCAAAACTGATACATCACACTCCTTTTTATCTCGGTAACCTAAGAATTCCCTGTACATCACACAAATAAACTTATGAAATTTACTAATTATCTGATGCATATAAATGATGTTGCTGAACTCTTTACATGAAAAAACATGAGGGAAAAAAAAGAAGCAAGCCTCAGCAAGAAACAAATGAGATGAAACGTGGAAGCAGGAAATATTAAAGTAAAGAAGGTTTAACAAAACACATTCAAAAACTCTGGAAAACAATAACATTATTCATGAAAATGATCGCTTTTACTTCTCAACTCCCATTCTGTTTCCCACTATGAGCCCTTTAATTCTATCTTGGAATAATTTTCAAATTTTTCTCATACTTATTTGCCATTTCCTGCATAAACAGATATAACAGATATAGAAAAGGCCTCATCCACTCACATCCAGCTGCCGTGTATAATGAACCAAAACTACAGCTCCCTATCCACAACTAGGCCCTACAGACCTTTCTTTGTTTTCCTCCATTTGCTTCATATGCCCTGGTTCACTCCACTGACAGCATGTTGCTCACCATAAACCACATCATGTCTATTCATTCCATCCCATGCACACCCTTCAACCACCAGCATGTTCAGGCTCCAAGCACTCAAGATCTTTATGACTCCATCCATCTCCATTTTGGTCTCCCCTTTGTCCTTATCTACTCTGCTTCTGACACATATATCCTTTTATTTACCTCACCTCACTTATTCTCTCCATATAGTCAAACCATTTCAACACAACTTCCTCAACTCTCTCAACCATAATCTTCTCTCCTACCCTTTTATCATATAACTAATCCTCCTCATAACACATAATATCCTCTGCACATTTAATTTCCAACACATCCATCCTCAGCACATTTCATCCATAGCCCATGTGTTGCAGCCATACATCATTGGAATTACAGTACCATCAAATATAATCTTTTCCATAAAAAATAGTGAAAATAATCCCTACAGGAAATTAATACAAAATCATCCTTCACTGCTTATCAACTATGATTTTTAAATCACTTAGTCTTCATGTTTAGATTTTACTGCTGGCATGATCCATGCTTCACATGTGCAGCAGCAATATCAATATTTCTATCTTCACTTTCTTAGTAATAATGTTCTTACTACTTACAAAAGCTGTTCATTTGGCATCATACTCCTGTCTTTATCTAGCATATCATCCTATTCCCAGACTCCAGAAAATCATTTGCTACAATCTTCTTGTGCTTTCAGTTCTAAGCCTCATTACAAATTTACTATTCAACTACCTCCTTTCCATGTGCAAAACAGACATTCACTTATTTACACATTCCTCTTTTTTCCTTTTTTCCTTTTTTTTTTGGGATACCTCTAACTTTTAGGTACCCTGTGAAGCACCTTGTGTGGGAAGAATTAATCTTGTACAGCACCCATCATGATGTGAAGATCTGATTGGGAAGAGTGGCCACTCTAACATGACTAATTAAATTCTCCCACCTTTTGCATTGCACTGCAGGTGCAGGAATAAATTCAACTCACCACAATACCCTTACAATCACTAAATTAGGTACATAACTGTCAACCTTTTCAGGTCATACATACAGTAACCAATAGGAAAATACAAACACACATTTGGATGATCTAAGTAATAAGGAAGTACATGTATCGTATCTACCACCTGATAAGGAAAGTAAAGAAGAATATGATTTGATATGTGAAATAACTGATGACTCATTGAGCAATTTCAGTAGGAGGAAGGAGAAGGAATGCTAGCATGAAACCCCACCACCCTCACCTTTAGTCTTTGTCCTGTCAGGAAAACAGCAGATTATGGTATGTAACAAATACACTTAATTTTCATGGATGTAATCATGGCATAACAGGACCTAAGCAGCAGATGACAGCAAAAAGCTGTAGTGTTTCCAAACATATCTTGATTGTAGCACATCATTCATGAACAGTGTAACAGTGTGATATTTCTACATGCACTCATGTTATTCACCACCAATACTGTGCCTAAGTAAGAAATGAGTTCTGAAGTGAGAAAGGATCATCCTAGATGTGGTGACCACACCCTTACTCCTATTCATTTTTAGTGTGCAGCGTAATACAGTTCTTCTACTACTACTACTACTACCAATACTATTATCATTAGTTATAATCATAATTATTATCATTACTGTAATACTATCATTATAATCAATATCATTATAATGTATAGTGCCATGGTATAAAGGCAAGGGAGATGAAGGCGAGCGTTTAAATTACAAAGGTATTAGCTTGCTGAGGTAGGCAGTAGCCCGTATGCAGCCACTGACCACAGAGGTATATTACCAGCACTACCCGCCTGGGTTTAGGGAAATTTAGTGATGGTTGTGTAGTGAGCCAGCACTTAAGTGGTTCTCAAGATAACTGTCTTTTTTTCTGTTTCACCCAAATGTGGACTGCTGGCATTCTGTCCACAATCATGCAATCTTGTCACACAAACACCTGACAATACTTATCTCACACAACTCATTCTTTCTAACTCTAGATTTTTCTGTGGTAAGTGCTATGTGCTAGCCCTGCCTTTTGGCGTAATGATAAGAGCAATAGAGAGTAGTTGGTAGTTCATAAGGCAGGAGCATTAAGTAGGAACACAAGGCAGGATCATTAGGTAGAAGTAGTAGGTTGGAACATTAGACAGGAACATTAGGAAGACATATTAGGTAGAAGTAGTCTTTAAGAACATTAGGTAGGATCCTCTGGAAACACTGCACAAGAGTTGCACTCTACCAGTGGCCTGTTAAGGGTGAGGCACTAAAGGCTAAGAAACGGCACTGGAGTTCACCAGTTATGGAGACTTTATCCATGGCTACCTCTTTGAGGGAGTTCCTGGAGGGAACAGACATCAGAGATATAGATAGACAGATTGCCTAGTGTACTGGATAAGCTATAGATCAGCAGTGACTGAGAAAGCTATTTAGATAAATGGTGCCTGAGAAGATGACTGAAAGCACAGAGCATCAGATTGGAGAGGAACAATGTGGTTTCAGGAGTGGTAGAGGATGTGTGGATCAGGTGTTTGCTTTGAGGAATGTGTGTGGGAGAAACAGAAGAAACTGCATGTGAAAATACAACAGTTCATGAAGGAAGAGTTCTTTTTGGGTGTGCACAAGGTAATGGAATTTCCCATTCATTCTACCATTTGAAAGTTAACCAAATGTAATCATACATATGCAAATTATCAACAAAGGTATTGTATATCAATTCACACGTACTAGGAACCATATTATTTAGTGTTTATTTGCCAATAACATTTACAAAAAGTCTGTTTCAAAGAAATTTTTCACAATGGATTTTACCATAATTGTTTCAATGCTATGTCATGCCAAAGCTTACTTCCTGACCTAATGTTGCTTGATTTATCATGCACTGTGGTAAGAAAACATTTTTCCTATGAAAACCACATAGAAAATCATGTCAAAGCTCTCACCTCAAGGCTGTTTCCGCTATGGTTGCAATATTTTCTGCATAAGCTTGACGCACTATGACAGCTTCATCTTGAGTGATCTGTAGTAACAGATAATTACAACAGTGTCATCAACAGTTCAATCAACAAATAAAGTACAAGTTTCAGATGCTTAAAATAATGATATTATTGAAAAACTTGCTAGCAAATAATATTACTTCACTTTTTTCTATAAAATATCACCAGTACACCATCATATAATGCACAAGAATAAAATATTTACATAATGATGTTACTCAGAACTTGCTAATGAAAGATATGCTGATTCACTTACGAAATCTTAAAATAACAGCAGTTTCACTGCACACACTGTGAAGAACTGTAGAAATCACACTACTAGTAATATTACAGTATACGTATAAAACAGAGTATTCCAGGGAACTGGGGAGAAAGAATTCTACCAACATATCCTCTGCTTGTAATATTGGGGTGGGAACATGGGACTGGAGCTCCTTGCCTCCTGTATTACTTTCTAAAATAAGGTATAGATGAAGGAGCTAAGCAAGGATATTTTCCCCTAAAGGTCAGTCACCTGTCCCAGGTGCTACCTCAACCACATGGATAATAGCAAAAGTATGAAAAAAAGAATTATTACTCATCATATCAAAATCTCTGTAAAGCAGGCTAACATATCTTTTTAAGACTTAAAATGCTTACCAGTCCATATATAGGTGAAAAGGTATCTTGTCAAGGTAAAACATAGAACAAAAGTAACAGATCATTGAAAATTTATGTCTCAGCCTCAGGGTTTGACAGGGATTATTCACTAACATATTTCCAAACCTGAGTACTCCATTATGATTATGTTTTCACCAAACTGATCATATTCAACTCACAGTCCATTCTATTATCTTTAACTCTCTTTTCATTTACATAGCCTGGATCACATGCAGCTGGAAGTATAAAGAGAAGAGGTACACCTTGGATGAGATGAAGGGATGTAGTGAAAGAACTAATCATAGCTTGTGATTTTCCAGATGAAGCTGCTGGAGGAATGACTGGGTGCCAGATACAATGGAAGCATTTTGGATATAGAGGTGGTATGAACAAAGAAATGTCTCAAATGACAAATTAACTTAGTGTGTAACACATTAAAGTGACTATATATGTATTTAGCCCCTCAATTCAACCACAAATCCTCATCTATGCTTATCTAAATACTCATCTTTTCACTTTGCAAGCTAGAGTGATCTGTCCAATAAGACCTGTCTTCTTTCACATGCCACTTACACTGAAGTGACCAAATATTGTGTTTATTCTTAAGAAAGACTGGAATAATACATCAAACCACAGACTAGTATCTCTGTTGAAAGTGGTTTGTAACATGCCGTGCATTATAACAGGAGAGCAAACTGACAAGAACTTGCAACGAATTAGATTTTCAGAGACGCAGAAAAGGGACACATGCCCTGGTTCAGTTCATCAACAACACATCAACCCTAATATACTACATCCTTCCAATTCACTCTACCCCATGCACGCCTTTCACCCTCCTGCATGTTAAGTCCCCTGTTGCTCAGGATCTTTTTCACTCCATCCTTCCCTCTCCAATTTTGTCTCCCTGTTCTCCTTGTTCCCTTCACTTCTGACACATATATCCTCTTTGTCAACACTTCCTCACTCATTCTCTCCAGATGTCCAAATCTTTTAAGCAAACCCCTTTTGCTCTCTCAACCACACTCTCTTGTTTACCACACATCTCTCTTACCCTTCCATTATGTACTCAATATCAAACCACTTCACACCACATATTGTCCTCAAACATTTCATTTCCAACACGTCCACACTCCTCCACACAGCCTTATTTATAGCCCATGCTGGGACTACTATTTCTTCAAACATACGCATTTTTGCCCTAACAAAACATTCTCTCTTTCCTCTCTTTCTTCAGTGATCCCAGAACATCGTTCCCTACCCCACCATACGAGTCACTTCTGCTGCCATGGTTCCATTCATTGCCATGTCTACTCCCCAATATCTAAAATGCTTCACTTCCTCCAAGTCTTCTCCATTCAGACTCATCCCAACTACCATATCCCTCAACCTTGCTAAACCTAATAGCCTTGCTTTTACTTACATTTACTCTAATTTTCTCCTTTCACACATTCTTCCAAACTCAGTCACCAACTTCTGCAGTTTCTCTCAAATCTGCTATCAATGCTACATAATCAGCAAACAACAGTTGACTCACTTCCAGGCCCTTTCACCCCCCCTGCCCTTCTCTCTAGGACTCTTGCATTTACTCCCTCACTGCCCAATCCATAAACAAATTGAACCATGGTGATGTCACACATCCTTGCTGCAGAGCAACCTTCACTTGGACCCCTTCACTCTCCTCTCGTCCTACTTGACCACAAGCTTTACACCCTTGGTAAAAATTTTTGACTGTTCCTAGAAGCTTTCCTACCACACTGTATATTATTAATACCTTCCAATAAAGATCTCTATCAACCCTATCATATGCCTTTTACAGACCCATAAATGCCACATACAAATCCATCTGTTTTTCTAAGTCTTTCTCAACACATTCTTTAAAGCAAACACCTGGTCCACAAATCCTTTAACACTTTTGAAAACACACTGCTCCTCCCTAATCTGATGCTGTGTACATGCCTTCATCCTCTCAATCAATCAACAACTTACACCTCTGTAGTTTGAATACTCATCTTTATCCCCCTTGCATTTATACAATGGCACTATACATGCATTCCACCAATCCCCAGGTACCTCACCATGATCTATGCATACACTGAAAATCCTCACCAACTAATCAACGTTACAGTCATCCCTTTTCTTAATAAATTCAACAGCAATACCATCCACTCCAGCCACATTGCCACATTTCATCTTATGTAAGGCTTTCACCACCTCTTCTCTCTTCACCAAAACACTCTCCATGACCCTTTCACTTTGCATGCCACCCCAACCAAATAACCTTACATCTGCAATTCTATCATCAAACACAGCAAAACCCTATATATGCCAATCTACCATCAAACACATTTAACAATCCCCTTCTCACCTCATCATTATTTGTTATAACTTCCCCTCTTGCTCCTTTCGTGAATGTTCCCATTTGTTCTCTTGTCTTTCACACATTATTTACCTCCTTCCAAAACATCTTATTCTATTTAAAGTTTATTGATACTTGTTCACCCCAACTCTCATTTGCCCTCTTTTTCAACCCCTCCACTTAAACCAGGTACCCATTTCATCAACCAACCCAATCCTGGACAAGCTATGAATGCATCATGGTCAGCAACTCTAACCACTATCAGACCAATAATACAACAAGATGATTACAAACAGCTAATTACAATAGAATCCTTGTTGAATAACTATGTGCATTATGATGGACATTGATGTACATGAGCATTCGCAACCACAGTGGCTATGAAACATGTAAATATGTATAGCCAGTCCAGAATTAGACAATGTAACAAATCTAAAAGATAGCATGAAGAAGACTAAAGAGAATTCATCATCAGTAACAAACACTGCAAAGAAAATGTTCAATATGTATTATCATCAAGAAAGACAATGGAAAAAAACAGCATCAACTATGACTTCTTTAATCTAGAAATTAAAGTTTTCTCAAACCAGTCTTTAAAATATACTACTTACATCAGCAAGGTTAGGAAGGATGTACTCTGGAAATATGTTGGCATCAGATCTTGGTACACTTGAGACAAGAGTAAGACAATGAGTGATTGTATGAAGTGCGAAGACACGCACACGTGGCTCACCATCATGGAGGAGATGGAACTGTAAATGAATTTGTCAAAAATTAACCTAACACTACATCTTTTTGACTACAAGATGTTTAAGTTCAACATTACATGTATGCATCTCTTTCAAAAACAGTCACTGAAGCCTTCCATTAAGGGTTTATAAGGCAATATTTTTCTAAAGTTCAATAATGCACCTCCAAATTAAAGGTTCAAGGGTGTTTAATCTGTTCATGACTGTAGTGTTGAAAAGAGGTGAATGCAGGGGTTTCTGAAGAGAGGAGCAGGTAAGCAGTTAGCTGGGGGTAGGAAGACCTAAGAGGTATGTCAGTTGTTTGTTGATGACACAGTGCTGGTGGCAGATTTGACTTAGAAACTGCAGAAGCTGGTTTCTGACTCTGACAGCATGTGAAAGGATTAAGTTGACAGCAAATGTGAATAAAAGAAAAGTCAAATGTGAATCAAAGCAAGGTCATTAGATCTAGCAGTGAAAGTAGAGAGGCTACTTGGAGTGTGAGTTCGAATGAAGAAAATATGGAGGAAGTGGAAGTGTTACAGATACCTGGGAGTGGATACACAAATGTAAACACAGTAGTCAATATAAGCCACAGGGTGGGTGAGGGGACGCTGTTCTTGGGTGCAAAGAGGAATGTGTGAAAAGAGAGATCACTGTATTTAAGGGGAAAAGATGGGTAGGTTTGATGGTACAGTAGTCCCATCGGTGCTATACCAATGTGAGGCATAGGCCTTTGACAAAAATGTAAAGGGTAAGGTGAATGTGCTGGAAACATCTGAGGACAATGTGTAGTGTAAGGAGCATTGATCAAATAAGTAGAGATTGGATAAGAGTGAGCTGTGCTAGTATGACGAGTATGTATGAGAAAGCTAAAGAGATTGCCCTGAAATGTTTTGGAAATAGGGGGAGGATAAGTGAGGAAAGGGTGACTAAGAGGGTATGCATGACAGAAATTGAAGAAACAAGGAAAAGGTGGAACTCAACCACACTCTTCTTATTAACATACCTTTCTCTTACCCTTTCATTACTCAATCAAACCACCTTACACCTCATACTATCCTTAAACATTTGATTTCCAACATACTCACCCTCCTCTGCACACCCTCATCTATGGCCCATGCCTTGCATCCTTACAATAGCATTGGAACTGCTATACTTTCAAACATACCCACTTTCATCCTCCCAGATAAAGACCTCTCTTTCCTTTCCACACATCCCTCAGTGAAACAAGAACCTTCTTCCCCTCACCCACCCTGTGACTCTATTCCATTTCCATGTACACTCCTAAGTACCTAACACACTTCACTTTCCCCATATTTTATCCATTCAAACTCACGTCCCAACTAACCTCTCCATTTGCCTTGCTAAACCTAATAATATTGCTTTTATTCACATTCACTCTCAACTTTCTCCTTTCACACACTACCCAAGATTTAATCCCAACTTCTGCAGTTTCTCACTTAAATCTGCCACCAGTGTTGTGTGATCAGAAAACAAATGATTCACTTTGCAGGCCACTTATCCCCTATAGACTGCATAATTGCACCTCTTTCTAAGACTTTTGCATTTACCTCCATTATCACCTTATCAATAAACAAATCAAACAGTAGCCATGGTAACATCATACACCCCTACCGCAAACTAACCTTTCATATGCACACATACACCTTCCACTATTGACAAAAACTTCTCACTGTCTCTATTAGCTTTCCTGCCACATCATGTATTCAAAAGACCTTCCACAAGGATTCTCTATCAACTCTTCCATATGATTTTTCTAAATTAATAAATGCCACACAAAAATCCTGATCCACACATCCTAAACTACTCCTGAAACTACATTGTTCCTCCTTACTCTGATGCTCTGTGCATGTCTTCACCCCTCTCAATCACTACTCTCCCATGCCACTGACAAGATACACTCAACAAACTTATATTCCCTTAGTCTAAACACTCCCCTTTGTCCCCTTGCCTGAATATAACAGCACTATTCATGCATTCTCCCATTTCTCAGGCACCTCACCATGATCCATGCTTACACTGAAAATCCTAACTAACTAATCAACAACGCAATCATCCCCTCTTTTAAAAAATTCAACTGCAACACATCTACTCCAGCTGCCTTGCCACAGTTCATCTTACGTAAGGCTTTCAACACCTCTTCTCTCTTCACCAAACCACTTTACATTACTTTCTCACTTCACATACCTCACCGACCAAAAGACCCTATATCTGCCACCTTATCATCAAATACATTCAACAGTCAATCAAAATACTCACTCCATCTCTTCCTCATCTCATCTCTACCTACTTTTAGGCAAAAGCAAAGCAGACAAAAAACACAACTGCAAGTCTGGAGGTATGGTACTTCAACATACGACATACATGAATGACACATGCTAACAAAAGTGCATGTATGGAGGCAACTGCTTCAACATAAGACATACATGAATAACATGAGTAAACACAAGTGAAAATTTGGAGACATACTCTTTCAAGATAATACATACATAAATAACATAAGCAAACACTACTGAAAGTTTGAATGCACACTGCTTTAACATGATACACATACAACAAAGGCAACCACAAGAGCAAGTTTGAAGGCACATTACTTCAATATAATACACATACAGATAACATTTGCATACATCATGCTTACTTAAAATAAGTGTAACTTCCTTTCTTTTCATCTATTCATCCTAAGTATATTTCTTCTAGAAGAAATAAAGCGTATAAAACACTGTAAAATATAAGCTTTAGACAATATGACTATGCCATACATTGCCATTCTTAGCTGAATTAGTTAACCAAATAACTGATTCTACATACTTTTTGCCCTACATAATTTTTGGCCATTTGTATTACATGTATCTTTAACGTAATTCTCTATCCATCAAAATTAGCCATATGCAATTTCTTTATGCACTATCAAATTAAAAATTTCTGTTTAAACATTTATCAATATTCATAAAAAATACCTTAAAGTTCTATGTGACAATCATGCATTGCAATTCTAAGCTGAAATGGTTAACTGCATAACAGCTGTTTTTTGCCTATAATGATTTCTGACTAGTCTTATATCATCTATGTTTAAAGTAATTCTATATCCAACCTAGACTAATCATCCACAAATTACATTTAAAATTTCTACATGTATTATCAACTCAAAAATGTCATTTCCAAAAAATCTTTAAACATTTATAAATATTCATAAAAGATATCTTTCCACAAGGCATCAGGCTGCTTCTAATATGCAAGTGTTTTTCAAAATCCTATTAGCTAACAAAAGGCACACTTACAATGTAGGGTAAGATACGATCAAGAATGATCTCATCTGGAACATACTGAGATACTTTTCCCAACAGTTCCAGTGCATCCAATTTAGATGATGTGAAGTGCAGAGCTCTGAAAAAAAAAAATACTTCTGCAGTTTCTCACTCGAATCATTGGTGAACAACAATTGACTCACTTCCCAGGCCCTCACACATGCCTAACATTCTTGATACAAACTTCTCTCTGCTTCTAGGAGCTTTCCTCCCACACCATATTTTAATAAGACCTTCCACAAGGCATCATTATCAACCCTGTCATATGCTGTCTCCAGATCCATTAATGCCACATACAAATCCCCTTGTTTCTCTAAGTATTTCTTACACACATTCCTTAAAGCAAACACATGATCTACACATCCTATACCACTCCTGAAACTATGGTTTTTTTTCATATATATTTTTGATACCCATTCCTTCTGGGAACTCCCATCAAGGGGGTGACACTAGATGGTAGGTGTACGATTTGCTCAAAAGCTATCCACAGAATAGGCATCAATATATAATGTTTAGCAAATTCCTATAACACAAAACCTGAGATACATAAAGTCTCCTAGGTGAATTGTAGTAGGCCAACTTCTTTTCTTAATCTATATCAATGATTTTTGTGCAGTAGCTACCAAATCAAAATCTAATTTTGAATACTTCCCACGCATTCCTCACGTGTCATAGAAGGTGACTAGAGGAGACTTTTGGATGTTAATGTGCTGAGAGGTGCAACTGGAGGGATGTCTGATCATTATCTTGTGGAGGCGAAGGT
>JAUUDZ010448802.1:0-12737 GCA_032361705.1 Panulirus versicolor
CTCTCTCTCTCTCTCTCTCTCTCTCTCTCTCTCTCTCTCTCTCTCTCTCTCTCTCTCTCTCTCTCTCTCTCCCAGTATAACATAGTACGTAGCACAGCAGCAGCAGGCGACCACAGTTGTTCCCGAAGAAGCTTGCTTGCTGTTGTGTTGCACTTCAGGGCGACGCAGGTGTACCGTGGTACAGCCGCCGCCCTTGTAATTGTGTCGTGTCAGCGACCCGTCCCGTGCCCCGCCCCGCCCCGCCCCGCCCCGCCGTGCGCCGGGCGAGATATTTTTTTTTTCCACGGGGTTTACGGTCATGTGGCCGAGAGGAAGCGGGAGTAAGGATTCCCCCCCCCCCCCAAGGTGGGAAATTCAGGGTTGTAACGAACTTGCTGGTGGTGGTGGTAGTGAAGTACATTGCTGCTGGTGGTAGTGTGGTGGTGGAGTACATTACTGCTGGTGGTGGTGAAGTACATTGCTGGTGGTGGTGGTGGAGTACACTGCTGTTGGTAGTGTACATTGCTGCTGGTGGTGGTAGTGTGGTGGAGTACATTGCTGCTGGTGGTGGTATGGTATTGTGGTGGAGTACATTGCTGCTGGTGGTATTGTGGTGGAGTACATTGCTACTGGTGGTATTGTGGTGGAGTACATTGCTGGTGGTGGTGATAGTGAAGTACATTGCTGGTGGTGGTGGTTGAGTACATTACTGCTGGTGGTAGTGAAGTACATTGCTGGTGGTGGTGGTGGAGTACACTGCTGGTGGTAGTGTGCATTGCTGCTGCTGGTGGTAGTGTGGTGGAGTACATTGCTGGTGGTGGTGGTAGTGTGGTGGAGTACATTGCTGCTGCTTGTGGTAGTGTGGTGGAGTACATTGCTGCTTCTGGTGGTGGAGTGCGTTGCTGCTGGTGCTGATGGAGTACAGTGGCTTGGTTGGGTTGGTTGGGCTTGAGGTGTATGGACTACATAGGTTCATGTAAGGCCGTCATCGATCACCTGCCGAAAAAAAAGGAAGATCATGTAAAGCTTTGTTCAGGTGTTCAGAAGAATTAGAGAAAGACCACAGTAAACACTTTCACTGCATGTATAGGCCTTGATGTGTGTGTGTGTATGTGTGTGTACAAGATGTAATGGTAACAAGAGTAATATGTAACTCTTCGTAAGTTACACATGTTTACGGGGCCACCATTATATGTATGGTGTGTTTGTGTGTGTGTGTGTGCGTGTGTGCACAAGACGTAATGGTAACAAAAGTATTATGTGACTTTTCGTAACAGACACATATTTACTAGGCCACCATTATATGTATGTAGGTTTATACATTGATATATCGTCTTCCAGGAAGCTTTTTTTTATTGTGAGGTTTAATTGATAAGAGTAAAAAGCTAATGGTTGGAAGGGACGGCTTATCTTTGTTATCACAGTGTACGGTTAGGGCGGGCTTTTTGGTAATCATTTCCCCGGCTTAATATTACAGCCTCTATCCCCGCCGGGAGGGTTGTGACATCTGTGCTATAAGTCAGGTCTTCAATTCATTTCCTCCTCCTCAGACTTACCCCAAGTAATGTATGGAGTCGACACTGGGTGTTAAGACGGGTTCCGTCTACCGTGTGGACGGTAGAGGGTCAGGGAAGGTCCCCACCCTGTTTGATGTCACAGCTGTGGGCGATAGAGGGTGAGGGAAGGTCTTCACCCAGTTTGATGTCACAGCTGTGGACGGTAGAGGGTCAGGGAAGGTCCCCACCCTGTTTGATGTCACAGGTGTGGATGGTAGAGGGTCAGGGAAGGTTCCCACCCTGTTTGGAGGGCCCGTATAGGGTCTTGTCCACTATGATGCTGTAGACGTAGGTTAGGTTCATGAGAGGTTTGCCCATGTTATCTCTCTGTGTTGGTTACGGATTTTGGCCGTTGGTAAGTCGACAGATCGACAACTAAGGTTTGGTGAACACCTGTACAGTGGGCGGTGTCGAGTGTCACTGTGGCCACATGCAGATGATGATCTTTTCTTAAGATTGCTAAACACTGGGGAAGGTGTTCCATTGATCGCTGTGTCAGGTGTAGGTCGAAGGCTCGGCTAGCATACACAGGGGCAGAGTACCACCGTCCTCTTGGGTCGTACTGGTGACTGGTGTGGGTCGTACTGGTGACTGATGTGGGTCGTACTGGTGTGGCGAAGGGGTTTAACCCTGCCGGTGGTGGTTTCAACGCGTGTGAGGTCGTCGAGGTGGTAGAGGTGGGCAGGGGGTAGTACCCCTTTGTCTCTTCCTCTCCTCCTCCTGTTGACGGAATCTTCTCTCCCCTGCTCCGGGACACCTGTGTCCCACCTGCCTCCATGGGATCCTGGGACACCCCCGGGGGTTATCATGGAAGCACCAGTGGTGTGTGTGTGTGTTGGGCTGGGGAGGTTCCGGCAGGGCGTAGCACCACCGCTACCGCCACCACCACCGCCGGCAGGGAGGGAGGTAGGTGGAGAGAGAGAGAGAGAGAGAGAGAGAGAGAGAGAGAGAGAGAGAGAGAGAGAGGGAGAGAGAGAGAGAGGGAGGGAGAAAGAGAGAGGGAGAGAAGCAAATTAGCATGTCAGTAATATACTGTGCTTGCACTCTGTATGCCTTCCCCATCTTGGCCCTTCAATTCTTTTTACCATCTATATGAGATTTACATCTAATATTTCCACAAATGTTCTCTTACTTTCAAAACTCTTGCCTTCTGCATCAACTGCCAAAAAAATGTCTGGTATAATAATGCAACAATTACTTTATCATATCAATACCAATTCCACAAAACCAAAATAATGAAAAGTATAGTCTCTGATGTTAATGTCAATTGCTTCCAAGATTAAATGTATTTAAGATTTCACTGAAAGCAACTGACACATTTGTATATACTGCACCGCATCATCATCAAGAGCCCCTTTAAAAAATATTATCATAATTTCCTATGAACTCAGCTAGCTGCAATTGATAATTCCCATTTTTCTACACTGTAAGCAACTGTTGTACTAAAAACATATTATTTCATATGGCACTTGTTTACTGAACCTCCTTGCAATGACAAGTGTTTTTGTTCAATAATGATGAATAAACTTGATGCCATGAAGCCATAAAAAATTCCAATGATATTAAAGCCATCCCAGGGCCCAACCAATATGGCTTTATAATGATAATTCCTCCATGTTATGTTTGATACTATCCACCTAGCCCTCTAAGATGACAAACTCAGCCACAGACTAAAACACAATCAATGCAAAACTGAATCACTTGATATGTAGTCTATAAAAATATTTTTGCTTTAATGTGAATCTTCAATAAATTTAGAAAAGAAACTGTCATATGTATTGCAGAGAATACTGGTCACTCTCATGCTATTAAGACTGAAGTATTAAGCAATAGGTATTAAACATAAAATGCTATCCACAAAGATGTGACTTTCTTTGTATTCTTGAAATGCAATTCAAATTTCATGCAAGTACACATCACAATTTACCTCATGTATATTCGATTATATTCATTTATTCATAACTACCCCAGGACCCCTTTCTTGAAAGGGTCCTAGTGCTACTCCAAGACCTCTTTTCCATGAGCTCCTGCAGCTCCAAGGCTGCACTACTTAAGTAGTAGGGAAATGACAGCCTCCTCAAGAGCGAGTAAATCTTCAACAACTGTACTTCTTTCATCAATCATCAAAAAACAGTGATATATCCTTGCCAAAGATGACTTTTTACCAAAGGCAAGTGGAGTCTGGTAACATCTACACTTAGTAGCAAATGAAATCAAGAAAACTGCAGAAGCTGAATTTTGAGTTTGGGAGGGTGTGTGAAAGGAGAAAGCTAAGTGAATATGAATACAAGAAAGGTTATTTCATATAACAGTAAAGAGAAATTTTTTGGTGTGAGTCTGAATGAAGAAAACCTGAGGAAAGCAGAGCATTTTATGTATGATGCAGAGCATTTTAGATACCTTGGAGTGGATAGGGTAATAAAAGGAACTATGAGAACTGATGTGAGCCACAAGACAAGTGTGTGTGTGTGTGTGTGTGTGTGTGTGTGTGTGTGTGTGTGTGTGTGCATATGTCCAAGTCCCAAGAACATTGAGGAATGTGTGGAAAAAGAGGGCTTTTGGGGGCAAAGACGGATATATTTGATGGTGCATTGATCCTGTCAGTGTTGTATGGAGGCAAGGAGCATGCCTCAGGTAAAAATTTGCAGAAGAGGTTGGATGTGTTGGAAATCAAATGTTTGACAACAACATGTGATGCAAAGTGAGTAGGTCAAATAACAGATAACTGGGTAAGAATGTGTGGTACTATGAGGATTATATATGAGAGGTGAAGAGAGAGTGTCAGAAGTGGAGGGAATAAGGAATAGAGTGACACTAAGAGGGACGTGGAAGGATGGTGTGAAAGAATCAAGTATCTGGAACATGAATATGCAGGAAGGTGTGAAGTGTGAGAGGGATATGCTATTAATGGGCTGAAACTGGGCATGTGAAGCAGTCGGGGCAAATAACAGAGGTGCCTGTGGGGCCTGGTTGTGGTTAGAGGGCTCTGGTTTCAGTGCATTATAATGGATATGAGCTAATGAGGACATTCTACATCTAACACTAGAGATGGGAAATAAGTATGAAAAAAAAAATTGTGTGTTTAAAAATTTGCCAGGATTAAGCCAGGTATGGGCTCTGTCACTGAAAGCTCATTCACATGAAGCCCTTACTGGTACAGGTTGTGTGTGTGTTCCCAGGGTGCCACGACTGGCATACATTAGGCCCATGCATGAGTTCTTTTAGGTGGATGTGTGTTTTGTATATGTATCATCATTATCCTGTTCCTATGTGGATGGTGCCTTTGAAGATGTAGGAGCCCCATAAAAGGGATTCTTGTGTTGTACAATAATAATACAGTTTGTCCATACAAGTTATCTATACAACTCAAAATTCTATAAGAAAATCAATGAGGTCATGTAAATTGATGCAGTTTGCTGTGTTAAGAACATTTCAAAATTTGTTATAACTTTTCCTTGTCACGTATTTCTTGTAACTTATCACATTACACTTAGAGCAAATGGCTTCTCCACATGAAAAAGCAGTATGCTGGTTTATACAGACCGTGGTAGACAAACAAGTTAAACAATCTTCAGAACTACCTAAGACAGACAGCATTGTCATTATCAGACTCTAACTGCTTGTAGTTACACTGCCAGTGAAAAGTTGCCTTTTGCAAGGAAGGACCATTGACGAAATGCAGTACAGTCTCGTCAAGGAACTTTTCATTCCAAAGGAGTCCATCATTTCCCAGCTCCTGAAAGCAGCTCAGCTTTGAAGCTGCACGAGCCCTTTCAGAGAAAGGGATCCTGAGCTTATATCATAATAACAATACTAATAATAATAACAACAACAGAAAAGCCTTTATCCAGACACATGAGTTATGCATGGCAAAAAAGTTTTACAAAAACTGGTAATATTCCTGAAGAGAATAGGGGCAAGCTGGCTTGGCACTACTTCAGGATGGTGAACACTTTCGAGATTCATATGTTACAAGGGTGCTCATAAAATGGTATACTACCTTACCAAAGAAATTCCAAAAGATGTTCTTTCACATGCAGCAAATCACATCACTCATATTTCATTCCTGCTTTCCCTTTTCCAAATTATGTGAATTACTTGCTTTTACTCGCACCAGTTTTCGCATAGATGCATTTTGTAATATTTCTTGGCAAGTCTGATTGCAATGTGTGTCAAGAGAGGGATGAAATGAATCATTTTGAACAGAACTACTGGGAAGTCGTGAGCGAATTCAAGTGGAAGGAAACGTACGTAATGCATGACCTTCATACTGATGCAATAGTCTGTGAAACTTGTACACAATTTTCCACCATAAGAGATATAAAGCTACGCTGAAAACACTTGACATATCTGGCCCCAGAATCCTGTGTTTGGTTCAGCTCTGCATGTTGACCAATAGGAAGATAGAGTCAAATGTTCATTGTTATTCTGAAATGAATCACGGTTGCGCTTAACAAAATTGCACATGTCGTTCCCCGACCTACAGAGGCTTGTACACCTGTCGGACCCGAATCGCTTAAGGTTTCTAAGCTTGTTTGTTGTGTCTCGAACTGCTGAGATTTCTATACCTGTCATGCCCCGAATACTCCGCCTACCGCATTTCCACCTGCCTTTCCCCCACTATATCAGCTTCAACATCTCTCTACCCTCTACTCCCCCAGCCTCCCTCATACCCAGACTTGCAGCTTCTCCTTCTCCCCCACATTAATCGTGTCTCAGCCACACGATCCTTCCAACCATCCTCCACCCTCTAACCATCTTCCGCTCACCTCAACTAGGTTTCCCCGCTCCACCATTCATCTACGTCCCGCACCCCTGACAGCAGCAGCATACACCCGCTACTTACTACTTACCACCCACCCAGAACCTGTTCACCACCCACCACTCATCATCCCCACCCGCCAACCACTCACCCACCCACAACTCACAATATTTCAAAGCGTCCCGCATAGAGCTGACCTCCACAGTCGTTCCCTCCACAGCTTGACCTGCCGTGTTTCATGACTGTAGTCGACACTTCATCTCAGCTGGCTGACCCCGAGCATAGTTTTACCTCTGCTGAACTTGTTGTTAGTGTCTTTCCTCCTCTGGTGATATCCTGTGAGTCTTCTGGCCATATGGTTGAACTTTTTCTCTTCTTTCCTTAAAATTTGTGACAATTTTTGTCCGCCTCTGTTCGTCCCAAGCCCCAACTTTTGTCCAACATTCTCAGTTCCTTTTTGTATTCTTGTTCTCCTCTCACACATTTCCTCAATATTTGCTCTTCATTCCAGGAAATCTATCGTCAATTTTCCGTCCTCTTTCTCAACTGCTGTCAACCTTTACCTTCCTTTATTGGTCCTTTTGTCAACTGGATCCGTCTCTTACACCCACTTTGTCAGTTTGGTAGGATTTTATTTCTTTACTTTTTACTTTTCCTCCCTCTGAAAGCATCATATGTCCCGCGCTATTTTTCCTATGCTTCCTTCTCTTTCCTTTTACCAGGCAGTGCCTGCTGTATTACCTTGTTGTCACCAGCGAAACTCTTCTGTTCTATCCACGAATTCTGCTCACACAGACTATCCCTGCTGACACCACTGACACTTCCTGACCTCTCCACATTCTTGCTGGTATTTCCTCATCCCTGCTGACTACTCTGACCCCCTCACTGAGTCCTATCCCTGCTGTCTACTTATCCCCTCCGACACCTGCTAACCCCTCCTAACCCCAACTGACCTCCCTTTATGTTTCTTCACCTCAAGGTAAACCAAAGGTGCGACAGAAAGAAACTAAAGCTATGACAGACGTACACCTAAGATATGACAGAGGTAAACCAAAGCTTCAGAACACAGACTTTACTCGATGATCTTACAACAGCGACTGGAATCTCCAGAACCGAATCAGTTAATGATTGTACGATAGTGGCAAGATATGGAGGACTCCATCCTTCACAGGATATACGTAGCAGGGATGGAGGAAGTAAGATGGAAGAGAAAACAGGGAAAGGGATGGAAGGGTGGAGTGAAGGAGGCTTTGAAGTGTCGGGGTTGAACATTCAGGAGGGTGAGGGGCGTACATGGGCTAGAATATCTAAGTGCGATCGGGTATATGAGAGGCGACGTGCTTTCATGGGCTGAACTGTGGCATGTTAAACAGTCAGGAAAAACCACGGATTCGGTGTATGAGGCTTGGCTGTGGATGGTGGTGTGCTCTGACTTCAGTACGTCATACATGACAGAGAGAAAATGTGAGCAAATAAGGCCATTGTTTCACATGTTCCCGGTGCAGCCTCGCTAAAACAGAACGGAGGACAAGCATGAGAGAAAAAAAAAGAGAATATGGGAAACGGGAAAGAAAGATAAAGTAGTTTGGATCATGATACTACTTAGTACGCAGAATATTATACTTCACAGGAGATCATTGTCATTACAGTCACTGAAGAAGACATTTAAAATGCCTTATGAGTTAAAGTTTCTGTTTTGCTTCCATCTCACACTAATTATGATAATCTTCCAAAGTTCATATTTCTTCATAACCTTTAACCTTCCAAGATGATTCCTGAGCTGATGAGCAAATCCTATAAGAACCGACTAAATATCTTGAATCTATTTAGCTTAGAAAAGAGAAAGTTAAGATGTGATCTAATCAGTTATGCAAAATTATGAAAGGCTTTGATCATCTTGATCTAAAGAAACAACTTAAGACTTGATTCTCTCTGATTTTCACACGTAGTTATAAGTACAAACTCGTGGGCAGTTTTACCTCGAATGAGGCGAAGCACATTTTCTTCGATAGGATTGTTGACATGTGGAATAATTTGCATATTAGAGTGACTGCAAGCAGCGCTACAGATGCGAGTAACAATAGACTTGATAGATATCTCGCTTCAAGTCCGCTGCTTCTTACCTGCTTCTCCCTGGTCACGATGACAGTTTGCTGGGTATCGTTCTTGCTTCATGTGTATGCTCTCCAGTTTTGATCACAATGGTCTGTGAGTTTTTGTTACTTACCTCTGTCACAAACAGCCTCGAAAGGACCCAGTGGTCTGTTGCTGTTTGAATTCCTCCCTTGTATTCCTTTGTATCATACTTACTCACACTTATCTATCTTCCCGTGTAACTAATTCTCCCTTCCTTGTCCAGCTCTGGTAAGATAGTTTCTCTGTATTACCTCTGCTCTCCCCACGCTCTCTAGGTTAACCTGTCTGCGTCTACAATCATCTTCCCTCTCCGTAACTCGATTTCTCAAGCCTCTAGAGCCCCGTGGCCTCTAGACCTGCAACTATTCTCTAGATCTTTGTCCTTCCACACCCTGGCCCTTTGCCAGTTTTCCTTAAACACCCGCTCTACCCACCCTTCAACCCTGGCACTTTTCCTGCTCCTTTTTCCTGTTTGTATAATTGTTTGTATCCTCCAGCTTTCCTCTGCCCAGCTTTCTGAAGCTTAACGCCGTCCTTGCATCATCACATTTTCCCTCATCTATCCCTTTCCCCATCCATTTTCCCATTCCGAAGTCCCGCTCCCCTCTCACTTTTATTCACTGGCCAGGTCCCCTCTAGGTTCTCCCTGTACTAGCCGCCCTTCCCTAAACCCGCCCTGATACCGCCGCTCTAATACTATTTCCTCGCCATCCACTCCCGTTCCCTCACTTCCCTGTATCACTCGCCTGAGAATTACCTGCTGTCTGTTCTGACGTTTCATCTGCGACTATTTCCAGAGCATCGGTAGAGGCCGAATATTAGAAGGAACAGGATCAGTCGCAATGGCTGGAATAGAGGATGTTACCAACAGAAACAGTAACAGTAACAACAGAAAAGATGTAGCTTCTGCAACAGGAGCAGGAACAATAAAAGAATATCACTGGTGCCTGAGAACGATTAACAGTAGTAGCAACAATACCAGCATGAACAACAACATAAGAAGGACCAGAAGCAGTAACAAACAGCAGTAGTATGTGCTGCTGAAGAGCAGGAGAGGCAGTAACAACAGCAGCCACATAAGACGTGTTACTCTTTTTTTGGTTGTGGTCAGCCAGCTGGAGGACGTGTGAGTGGAGCTTATACTGTGGGTTCGAAAATATGAGTTCATACTTCAGTCGACCTTACCATTGACTGACAGAGAAAGGTTTGCCTCCCGTGTTGTGGGATCATCTTACTGTCTGTCTGCAGCAGAACCTTTTGCTAGACTGAGTGATCTGCTCCCTGGAGAAATGAAAATTCCAATGTACCTGAGATCGTAGAGTTGCTTTTCGTTTATAAATTCTTGAAAGGATTAGATTCATAAGAGAGCTTGACTGGAGCATCGCTAATAGCGTTTCAGATTTCGTTCACGGTTCAGGTTTGACCTTCAGTCATTTTCCCTCACTCCACCCACATCACCTCACACAGCCCCGTCCCCCCTAACTCATCCTGACCTCACTTAATTATGTCATACCTCATCCTCACATCACATTCCCCTCGTCCCTCACCCTTCACATGACTCACCATCAACCTCACCCCTGGTCCCCTCTTCTCTAACCCCACACATTTATCTTCCATGCCTCTGAACCTCTCGTTAAATATTTTTTCCCGAAGTTTTTCGTTCTCTCTTTCTTGTCTTTCACTCTCTTCTGTTCTAACTTTTCGTCCTCTAATCTCCCGTCGTCGTCGTCCTCCTCCTCCCGCTCCTCCTCCTCTCCGTCATCATCATCTTTCTCATCCCCCTCGTCTTCGTCCTCCTGCCCAGCACACAGCGGCTGTCGTCCACAATTCAGGAATCGTCCAGCCAACATTTTCCATAAGCGACAACTTGTCACGAGCCGGCCTATATTACCTTGTCCAGAGCCTCCTGTCTTCACAGCCACTTACCCCTGGCCTCTCCTTTCTCACCACTTCCCTTGGCCTCACCTTTCTTCCCACTTCCCTTGACCTCTCCATTGTAGCCACTTCCCTTGTTCTTTCATTCCCGGCCACTTCCCCTGGCATCTCACTTCTCGCCGGTTCTCTTGATTCTGTTCTTTCTATCAAGCTCCACTGGCTGCTTCTTTCTGGCCACTACCCTTGCTCTCTCTTCTGTGGCCTCTCCTCTTGGCCCCTCTTTTTGGACCCTTCCCCTGGCCTCTCTTTCGTGGCCTTTTCCTCTGAGCTCTCTTTCTTTTTTGGCCACTTTCCCCAGACTTCTCTTCTTAACCAGATCGCCCGCCTCTTCACTCTGGTCACATCCCCTGGCCTCTCCTTGCTGGCCAGTTCCTCTGGTCTTTCCCTTTTTGTTCACTTCCCTTTGTCCATCTGTTCTCTGCACTTCACCTAACTTCTCATTTACGGCCATTTCTTGTCGATTTTCCTTTTCGAACATTTCCCAGTCTCTCCCTGCTCGCCAGCTCCCCTGGTCTCTCCCTCCTGGCTACACACAGGTCTGCATTACCAATACGCTAAAGTTATGGTCTCGTTCTGTACACAAAACTGTCTTCAGTCCTAGAACCCATATACCTCGTTCTCAACCCTTCTTCGACCGCCAACACCCCACCATTCCACCTTGACCACCACCATCCCACCACTCCACCTAGATCACCGCTGCCCACCGTAAACCATCCTGCACCCCTCCCCAACCCTAGAGGCTCCCCAAGTTGTCCCTTGATCCCCAACTATTATGATCGACATACCAACGTGTAGGAGGTTGAAGGAGGGAGGGTTGTTGCTGGGGGAAGGAGGGTAGTAGTGGAGGGAAGTCTCAAAACCTCGGGGCAGTGGCCAGGATTGGTGGTTCTCGTCGCGTGAGGGCGACGCGCGTGGGACGAACAAACATCGTCCCTCGACCCCGTGTCCCAACAGGTTCCGCATTGTTTACCGTTTGGCCAGAATCCATTTTTCCCAATGATTTTGCGACGGGAAAATACTTTTGTATATACACTTTGGTGGTTACGTGTGTGAGCCTCCCAATGGTGGCAGTCACGTCTGTAGTGATGGAGGGACAGGAAGGCAGCCGGGGAGAGGGAAGGAGGATGGAATGGGAGGGTTATTACAAGGGAGAGAGGAAAATTGTGGATATACGACAGAGGGACGAAGGGGAACGGCTGGGTTTATGGAAGGGAAGGAGTTGGGCTTTGTGAGGGAGGAGGGGCAGGCAGGGTGGTCTAGTGTCCCGTCATGATCCCTGGTGCCACATGGGGAGAGGAGAGGGATGCCTCAGGGTTATGGTGCCACATGGGGAGAGGGGAGGAGTGCCCCAGGGTTATGGTGCCACATGGGGAGAGGGGAGGGGTGCCCCAGGGTTATGGTGCCATCAGGCAGCCGTTGCTCTTGTGACGTCAGATCCGCAGTTATAAAGAGGCAACAGTAAACAAACCTTGGGACTTGGCAGACTCACCATGAGCCTCCACAGCTGACCACCACGTCAAACGAAGGTGTGTGAAGACTAGGGGAGTGGCTGGGTTAGTGGTCGGGAAGGGGCAAAAATAGTGAAAGAGGAAGTGGCTGGGGTATTGGCTAACGTAGTGGTTATGCTTGTGGCTGTGGAAGAGGCTGAAGTAGAAGTAGGGGAAGTAGCTGAGATAGTGGCTGGGGAGCTGGGTGGTTGGGGAAGTGGCGAAGAGAGTGGCAGGGAAAATGGCCGTGGTAGTGGCTGGGGAATTTGTTGGTATGGGAAGTGGTTGGTGGTAGTGTTTGGGAGATGGCTGGGGTAGTGGCTAGAGGTGTTCATCCTCAGTGGCAGTCGATTCGTTTTCTGATGGTTGACACTCTGCTGGAGGCTGATGACTTGCTCCAGGATGACTGACCACCTGGATGACATGGATGAATTTCCTCCTGGATGAAAGTAGCTTTTTTCTTAGTCTTCGTAAATCCGTCGTAAATCCAACTATTTTCATTCCAAGATTAACCCTTTCTCTCGAAAATCTTCCTCTTGATGCCATCATCAGCGCCACTTTCGCGAGGGTAGAATTCATACACTCCACACAGAGAGACTCTAAAGAAAAGGGGATACGGTCTATTGATTATTGATGATGTTCACAATGGTTGGGATGAGGCTGTTCTGGTAGCGGTGTGTAGCAGCGCAGACAGGTCGGGTGTGGCTGTGGTGTCGAGGTGGACACTTGGTGGACGCGAGATGGCTGCGGCATCAGGAGGTGACGGTGAGAGGAGGACGTCACCGTAACTTCCTCTTGAAGTCCCGGATGAAGTGAGAGAGAGAGAGAGAGAGAGAGAGAGAGAGAGAGAGAGAGAGAGAGAGAGAGAGAGAGAGAGAGAGA
>JAUUDZ010448813.1:0-12736 GCA_032361705.1 Panulirus versicolor
ATGTATAGGTATGTATATGTGCGTGTGTGGACATGTATGTATATACATGTGTATGTGGTTGGGTTGGGCCATTCTTTTGTCTGTTTCCTTGTGCTACCTCGCTAACGCGGGAGACAGCGACAAAGCAATATATATATATATATATATATATATATATATATGTAAGATCCATTCATATCTATAAGAACCGTCAACATTTACAATATCGTAACACATGACCTGACCCTCGACTTAGGTGGTTACAAGTTTCACCTAACCTTCGCGTGAGCCTCATCTAATGAGGTCACCCGCCTTCCCCGTACCATGTGTGTGTAAAACCAATGTTCGGTGTCTGTATCCCTGACGACGAGAATACTCACGAAAGCATATTCCTGAACCACTTGTTTGTGATGTGTACTAATCTGTGCACACACACACACATACACACACACACACACACACACACACACACGCACTTAACAGGCTTTATCCATTCCCGACCCACAGGAAACAGCACAAATGCATGAAGTAAAAACTGAAAAATAAAAATCACATAAACATTTTCCTCTCTTCCCCCACACCTGATCGCCGCCCCCTCATCAGCAAGGTAGCGCCAGCCAAGAAAGACGGAGAAAGGCCACATCCGCTCACTCATTCTCTATCATGTGTTATTCACCGAAACCACAGCTCCCTATCCCCATCCAGGCCCCACAGACCTTCATATGGTTTATATGGACAGTTACTCCATGAACACGTATGAAACATTCCTCCAGTAGGACATGACTCATAATCAACGTACGAAAAACCCTTATTGGTCTTCATAATCTGGATAGACTTAGTAACAATGGCTTAACTTTGTCACTCTGACTCGGGGACCCGAGTAATCACATCTCCGTCAGCATTGACCATTCACGTTCGATCATGCAACTAGTCATTGTCAAATGCTTGTATGTGATGGCGAAAAAAAAAAAAAAATAGAAATATAGTCCACTCTAGATGGGCACATCACACTATGACTCATTATAAAGAGTGAATGCAATAACCTTGATACACTGGACCTTGGTTGGTAGACTTTAGGAACGGTCTGATTGCACAGTCTTGCATGTCGTAGATTTTGAAAACAGTTATTCATCTGGAAAATTCTAAATCGCACAGAAGTCGGATTATATGTATTACTTTGGTTTTTGCTCCCGAGAGCTGGCTGCTTGTGTGCTCCCACCATTAGCTAGACCACGTAATACCCAACAATCTACTGCGTCACATGACCAGTGGCTACTCAAGGCTGGATCGTTTTGATAACAGTTTCGTACCTCCATACACCTGGAAACACTGGAACGCTCTACCCTATCTTCCGGTAAATATTGCCTGGTACTTTTCAAAAGACAGGTATTTCACTTTCTCCGAAGTTCGTAAATGCTCTTCCTCATCTCTCCTCTCTCCTTTTTTTTTATTTTTTTTTTTTTTTTAGATATTGCCAGTTAGTAGTGGGCAGAGGGAAGGTCTACCTACAGGTGCTGTGCTACTTATAGGATGTTTGTTATATTTCAAATAGGTCCCGGCCTTGACATAGACTTTTATCTGACTGGACCTTCCAAATGGTGTGTGTGTGTGTGTGTGTGTGTGTGTGAACAGACAGCTGTGCAGTTAATTTGAGACCACGAGATCTTTCATTTGGTTTCCCTTTAATGTTTGTTGGTCAGACTGTTTAATAGAGGCAAATTGCTGTGGCAGCAGTGAGCAGCAGAATGCGGTGTGAGGCGACGTACAGTGGACTTTTGAGCCTTTGGGACAGGATGTGCCTAGAAAGTCAGTTGTATCATCCTTTGGCCACATAAGAAACGTATAAGCACATTATGTATGCTCAAACTAGAGTTTTAAAAGGTCTTTTATCCCCCAAAGCTGTGTCTACTGAGCGTACACCTTACGATAGTCTGGGAAGTTTTTTCTTTTTACCCCTACAGCTGTTTGGAACTTTACGACGGTTTCGTCAACCTACTTACTCCAACAACTTGGTCTGAGACCTTACTTTAATTAGGTATACTTTCCAATTATTTTGGAGGTCTTCCATCATCGTAGTGTGGTTTAGAAGCATATTTCAATGTCTATGGTTATAACGTGAGACTCTCGAGCCTTTCATGTTAACAAAAACTATATTGTGAGAGCCAAGCGTGAACCACGTCTTTCAAAATTATGAGTGTGAATAATTATATATAATCCCCCGTCTACGTTCTAGGAATTATTCAACAAAGGTAAACGTATTGGATAAACCCGTACCAAACAGGAAGATGAAGGCGGCGATGCACTCACTGAAGCCTTACATACCTCAATATATCGACGAGTTACTGAAGCCCATACAGATTCACTCTGCTTCTATGGATTCCCGACACGTTTCCGGGAGGATTAGCTTAAAAAGATAAGCCAATACCTGTTCGACCATCCTTGTCGTGGACTGGGGAGGCCGTGGTTTCGATGTCCGGTTGTCTATCTATTCTATGTACGTATACTGCCTCTAATTATGCTATGGGGCTCTCAGCAAAACTTGTCACTTTATAGTTGTTTTAAGATGGGACTTTTTTCTTCCTCCATTACTTAGATCAAACGTAGCTTCGCGTGTTGGGTAAGAAAGTAACCCTCGAGAATGAACTGGGTTTCACTGCCTCCACACACACACACACACCACCACCACCAGCACCACCACATCATGAAGTGAGGTAACTTATCACAAGCGATCTCTCCGAAATCTGATGCATCAATGGCTGGTATAATTTTGAGGACAGGCGATCGACGCCCATTCCCATATTACTGACCGAACACCTTCAGGACACGCACACTACTAACATAATTCATAATTCCCCTTTCACACCTTGGGCTCTACGTTCTTCTTGCTGAAATTTAGGTGCGGCTGATAGTCCGAGGTTGAATCACACACCACTGTATCAACTGCCTTGATCTTTAACAACAGTAAGAAGATTGAGCATGTGAAGCCCAGCTCCGCGGGGATATTACACGTTAGGTCTTCCTAGCCTTAACATTGGCAGACTTCCGTTTTCTTTAGGGCAAATCATTCACCACAGTATTTCTAGCAATGTTAACTTATATATTCTGTCATTCACCTTATGATCCGGCTGTCAAAATTCCTATAAGAAAATCAATTTACAACCGACCATCGACTTGATTTTCGAAATACAAGATCTTTAATGAATCTGACTCAAATCTTTACCCATCTCTGTGATAGCTGGGACTCCAAAATACACTAATGTTTATGTTTGGATTTTCGTAAAGCCTTCGCTAAAGAACCACGTAAGATACTGCTACGTAGAATAAAAGCTACGGCGTAGAGGATCGCCTCTGATCATGGATAATGGACTGGCTTTCAAATGAGTGTTATTAAATAAGGAAACATTCGCCTGACTTCATGAGTCTAATACAGTTCGACTAGGCTCGGTCTTAAGACAAACTTTTCATCGCCTACATCATCGACCGAGAGACAAGGCTCGCCAGCGGAATATTAGAAATTTGTCGTCGACACGAAATTAGAAATCACAAACGACCCAAAGAAGATTCCCGATGAATTAGAGGAATTTAGACAAACTGGTAGAGTGAATAGAAACAGGGCAGATGTATTTCAATGTAGACAAATGCAAAGAAATGTACGTTGGTGCTAAACGTATAGATTATGGATACAAAATGCTCGGTAAACCACAAGGTGAAGTTTCAAAAGAAGAGGATTTTGGAATGATTATCAGCAATGACCTCAAATACCGTAAACAATGCCATAATAGCTAAAGATATAAACAATGAAAGAGGTTAGTCATTCTTAATAACGCCCTGGTTGAAACGCATATGGAATTCGTTGTCAGAATCTGGCCACCAAACCTGATCAGACGAAAAGAAACTTTAGCACATGCACAGACAAGCAACCAAAATAGACCCTACATTAAAACAAGAATCTTATGAGAAAAACCTAAAAGAAATAAAATTGTTCTCCCTGTATAAGCGCAAACTCCGAAGAGCCTTGACTGAGGTTTTCAAAATACTAGACAATTTCGACAGCATGTGAAATTCCATCAACTTTAGAAAGATCAATGACCTGAAATAATTGTATGAAGATAAAAAGAAATATGATGTATCAACTACCTTTTTTATGCAGAGTTATTCAACACTGGAAGAAACAACCTACCGATGCAGTTAAGACAATAAATTCCTTCAAATCAAAGTTAGACAGATACTTCACTAATATCTTCTCTAAAGCTCCCAGGTTACCACCACTCTTATGTCTTTCAGAATTCAACCACAGAGGAGACGCTGTCAAACTGATAATATGTACATAACTCTCTCTCACTCATACAATTTTCTCAACTTTTCTTGCCGACAGTAGGAGGGGGTAGTGCCCTCTATTTTACGAACCTATTTCTACCGCTATTTTGAAGACACCACTACAGATGACCGTTGTGGATCATCAGGTCATCCGTTGTCTATCCCTAAAGCGGGTAGACGACTAACGGTATACTTCATATACTATGACAAGTAATTCTGTCTCGTCAATACACACGAAATGATAACCAGAAAATTTTGTCATGCAATTACGAAATTTCACCAAAATCATGATGCTAGCAAGCAATTCCATGTCACAAAAAATTCCATGTTCATGAAATATGCACTGTGTTCACTGTGAGAGGTTTGCAGTTCTATAAACTGTTTACTCTGCCAATGCTTATATTGTAAATGTTTGGTCGAAACAACTTTAGGTATCTGTCTCCGACTAATATGCTGTCGTCCTTTTTAATGGAACCTTCATGAGGGCAACACCGCGGATAAACAACACAAAGGAGGTTTGATGCGCAATTTGTTAGGCGACTTAGAACAGCACTCGCTGATACCGCAGCACTTGTCTACGTTTAGGAGTTATCACGGGGCACACTAGCACCAGTATCAGCTGATCACAGAAGGAAATAAGAAGTTGAATTTAAATGAGCATAGGCAAGGGTGGTAGAGACGAACGGTGTGGCACGATGGTAGAGGAAGCAGGCAACTGTTTATGTCGTGACCTGGAGAGCAGCAAGCTGGGCTTGGGTCGTTGTTCCGCGTGAGGCAAGCCACAGCCGTGCACAGCTCCGAGAGGGAGTACCGTGCACGCGAGGATCGCCTGACCAATCACCCGAACAATTTTGCAAAGTTTATTCGTTTCTTGTGGGAGATTTATGGCACAATATCACCCCAAAAGAAGAAACTTAAGTCCCGCAAAATATCTTCCAGATTATACTCGAATCAATCCTCCGAACTGTAGCTATTATCAAATATTTATGTGGCATCAACACACAGATCTAAATACTAAGCATGTCTTTCCGGATCGCTGAGTATATCCAATATACAAGTCATGTATCATCAAATTTTCCCTCATAGAAAATTAAGCGGCAAGTACTTACAAAACAAGATGATTTGATATGCCTTCAACAATACATCCAATTAAACTCGCGACCTTTAAAACCTGGGTTCTGATGGCCGTACGAGTCATGCGAGCGCCATGAGCGGGAACTTTGCTCGTTGCTCGTTCACCGTTTTCCTTTCTCAACAACCCTACATCTCCATCATCTTCTTACGAATCTACACCTTTTTTTTTGTTTTTCTATTTGAAAAGTGTAGTCTTGCATCGTTTGAATAGTTCTGAGCATAACACTATTTTAGAATTTTCCCCAGGTTTTAAACATCCAATGTCTATATATGATATATTCTATTCATCCTTTTAGAGCAAATTTTCGTAGCCACACTCATTTTAATGTCGAAATCTACAATTTTCTTGTACATCCAACTTGCGCCAATATTTGTGCAACTTGGCCTTTTCTTTTATTTCAACAATCATTCTCTTAAATCATATACCTCATTATGACTTAAAAGGGAAATATATATATTCACACATTATGTATTATCAAAAATATTTCATACAACGCGCTTTTTTTCAGACAAAATGATCATGTAAATTCTTATATTTCATTATGACTTGAAAGGGAAAAATATACATTCACATATACATGTATATATCAGACATATTCTAAGAAACGCATATTTTGTTTGTTTGTTTGTTGTAGACGGAACGATCATCTAAACACGCAAATTAACCCAACGAGATCCAGCGACACATCGGTGTCAGTGAGCCATCCGCCATAAGAACGATGATATTTCTGAATGAAAAGAAAATAAAAGAATTGATTAATGATCCTGACTGATGATTCGCCGCAGGAGACATTAATGATCCTTTCCATGGCAGCACCGTTCCAAGTCCAGTTAGGTAAAGCAACAAATACTGCCATTGATAGCTGATTTGAAGGTACAGGTTATAGGGTCTAAGGAAAATGAGAGGGCTTTGCTGGAGGGTTCGTTAAGAAAACATATGAAAGGCGGAATGGTATTAGATCCTTTGGGCTTCTGACTCATTCGAGTTCGTTGTGTTAAGGTTGCTTGGTTTTGCCTGGACATCATGATCGAAACAAAATCGAAACAAACATCTTCAACACTTCCTTCAGGTGTTATAAGATACTTCTGGGACCACGAACGATCGCACTGTGTATATGACCCATAGCGAGTTAGAAGGTCGTCAAGTGATGTAGGTCTTGACAAGATCATTAAAAATGATCACGAAATTATAAGACTGATATTGCCACAGTCTCCTCTTCGTGGTGTATCCACGGTCTCTGTAGCCTTACCTCATTGAGGTCTACGATCTGAACTCACTCGAGTTGCGTCCTCCTCCCATGTGGATGAATCAAAGTTTTGAACGACGATTGTTGGAAGAAAACGGAGAAAAATACTAATTGGTCTCGGCACCGCTGCCTCCTGGTATAGTATTAAACTACCCATCATACTACCTAATTCCGTGGGCTACTGCCAACGTTCTTAGAAAAAAAAAAAAAAGGTAAAAAAATCATTTCCCACAAGGAAATAGATCAGCATTTTAGCATTTCACAATGGTTGACTACGAGCTTTATATTACCTAGATGCAATACGTCAGCTCCGACTGCAGCTAAGGACTGGCCTGAAGATGAAACAGATGACCTCCCCTCCCTTCGTTCTATGGCATTAAGCCGCCAACATACGAACCATGGCCAAAAATGTTTTCAGTAAATAGTATATTATGGTTTCCTGCAGTGCCTCCAGTATATAGAATTATGTGCATTTATCACTGAATTCTTTTTATATATAAAGCCAACATTACTTGCAGTAAGGAGACTCCAGTGACAAAGTTTTTGCAGAATAGTAATATAAGTTCTTCTTATGTTGTATTTCACATCTACGTAATCATCTGATCGTGAGATATATCGCATAACATTCAGTGACAAGATTTGTATACACAGAAGTTTGTAAGACACTGTGAAGGGATAACCATTACTTCAGTAAATGTGAATGTCAATCTGTCTCAGCCAATGCCTGATTGAACAGTAAACTCAAAATGGTTTACTGTCAGCCAGTCACAGCTCTGGTTGATACCGTTAGTCATCAGCCAATGCCCGATTGAAGAGTAAACTAAAATGGTTTACCATCAGCCAATCACAGTTCTGGCCTATGCGAGAACCATCAGTCACTGAAATCAGACCAGTTAGGCATGTTTCACTGGTGTGCCATCCACACATCGAATAGCGGATGTGAAAATGATACAGAAATATAGATAACCCACTTCTCTAAGTACATGGGAAATACTGATAACAGCAGACAGGTTATCCGTTGATACTAAACCTGAGGGAGCGAATTCTCTCTTTTCTTAAAGCTTCGTAATCCTCTTGTAGTTCGGTATGTTTCTTTCATGATACGAGTATAATACTCATACTTAAAATTTATCTTTAGCCCTGAGGTTCTCCACGTAAAAATAATCTTGTTAGGACACAATGCTTATTCATTTCGCGTTGATGAATTTACATCATGTTTACCCTCCTGTTGTCAGACTCATCTAGCCGCTTGACTAAGTTCGTAGTCTAAACGTGCAAAGGACAGGCTCTTCGCAGGGAGAGCTAAAACAGACAAGGTCGATCGACTATCTTTATAGCATCGCAATATCCAAGATCTATGTTGGCAAACCGCGTGGTGAGCTTCTAGATCCGCTCCCCTACTTGGCTTTCGGCGGATGACTCGAACGATAATAACAGATACAAGTTCTAACTTGATACAGAAACTGTACGACTTATCAGAGTCATGCTATGTTTTCGTGGTTCAAACTGGGGCCCACTGATCGAAAAAGACTATTACGTACGAGAGAACCTTGCTTGGGTACAGTCGTTCCTTTTGCGACTGGAGGATATTAGACCACACCAGTACCTGTCGGTGCTTGATCTCGTATAACGACAGTCCGCCGTCATATCAATCTAGCCGGAGGTCTGTGGTAGTGATGAGCTAATTCATATCTAAATTTCCTCTTTGCTTACCAACTTTCTAGTTCCCCGTCTCACCCTCTCCCCACTACACGTAATAAATCTCTCGTCCGTGAGGTGGAAATTCCAACCACATAAAGGCCTCTCGTACCCTGCTGTGCAATATATGCCCTCGAGGTGCGCCTGGCCCGCGTGTCTAACCTATTGAGATGTGGGAAGATAAGCTGCAGTGCGTCCTTAGTCACGACCCTGCAGCAAGCCAGCCCGAGTCACCGGCCTCTTTGGTGTTGTGGCGCCTGGCTCTGGAACTTTCTATGCACATAAACGAATGAGACACAACCGCTTGTAAATCTTGCGATTAGTGCTCCCTGGACATCAGCAGAGAGAGCGAGTCGGTCAGCCCGGGACAGTGTTGTCTGTGAGCGAACCCCAGAGAATCAGTTGGTCTTGGTGTGTTAACAAAAGACTAAAGGAACAATGGTCCCCCTCCTTCGACTTTGCATTCCTCCGCTATTTCACATAATCTTCCCTGCTCCTCCTCCTGCTCCTTCTTATATCACACTGCTTCTCTTGTTCTTCTTCCTCTTACACCATGGTCATCCTGTTCTCCTCCTCTCCTCATACTCTTACCCAGATCCGCCCACACCTGCTCCTCTTATCCTAATCCTCCTCTTCCTCCTCCTACCCTGATCCTCTGTCCCATATACTCTTACCCTGATCCTCCTGTTCTTCTTCCTCTTACCCTGGTCCTCCTGTTCCTCCACCTCTTACTTTGATCCTCCTGCTCCTCCTCCTCCTCCTACCCTGATTCTCCTGTTACTCCTCCGCTTAACTTGATTCTCCTCCTCCTCCTCCTACTACTACTACTACTACTACTATGATCCTCCTCCTGCTCCTCCTCTTACCCTGATCCTCCTGTTTTTCCCTTAACCAGGTCCTCCCGTTCCTCCTCCCCATCCTCCTCTTATCCTGTTCCAGCTCCTCCCCCTCCTCCTATCCTGCTCTTCCTGCTGCTGCTCCTCCTCCTACCCTGATCCTCCTCCTTTTAACCCTGGTGCTCCTGCTCTTGCCCCGGTCCTCTGCCTCCGTTGGTACCACTGAGACCTTCACCCCACGGACACTGTGCTGTGGCAGTCGAGGTCGCCACTCCCCTGCCCTGCCTCCAAGGGAACGAACTCATATAACACAACAATTTGACTTATCTTCTTTTTCAATTTAATCACTTGTTTGTTTTGCTCACTTTCCGTGACTGTTTAGTGAAAATTGATTCTTCTGAAGATATGTGCTTGGGAGGGCTGGAAGAAAACGCCTGGAGCAAAAGTAACTCAGTGAGGAGAGGTATACAATGCCATTGTTATCAGGAATATGTAACTGACCTCACTCTGACCCTCATGTGCTAGATACAACATCATAAAACAAGTCAAGACACAATGGTAGAAATCACACGAAAAGAAGAAAGGGGAAAAGTCAGAATAGACCAACGTGGTTGAAACACTGCAAAACACACGAAGGAAAAAGGAAACAAAAAGAATAACTCGGTGTTTCCTTGGCCATCTCGACAACATACACAGAAAATGTTCTTACAACAGTGTAAGTACAGTGGTCTGGTCCTTTGAAGCCGGTCGACTCTTGTAAAGCCTAAGTGCATCAATGTTTTATTCAGCGCCGACACTAAATAATGACCTATATTCGCTATATGAAATAACACCAATAAAAAAACCAAACATCCCTTTTGTACTATATCAAATGTACTGCCATGAGGACGTTTCCTTTAGAAATTCTCGAGCGAAACCCTAATGGTAGCCAAGAACACCTGCAGTCGAGCTCAGGCCACAATTGAGTACCTGTCCTGGAGTTGTGGTTATGTAGGAACGCTGGCGCAAGAGGAAGGTTGGCTCGGGGTCAAAGGGGCTTTGGGTTGGAGGGTGGTACAGGGAGGCGGGAGGACCGGAGGGCTGGAAGACCACCACCTCCTCCTCAGCAGCACAGTAACCCAAGGGCGAAGTGGAATGAGCTCAAGGGGAAGCAATCAAATACGCAGACGAAGAAGAAAAAAAAGGGGCCGCAGGCAAGTTAAAGATGCGTAAGCAAGACGTGGAGGAAAAGATATGCAGAAAGGTATTGAGAGCCGTTCGAGGAGGACGGGAGGATGGAGAAACATAACATGAAAAATATATATCAAGAAAGAGATGGTGGAGGAGAAAGATGTGAGAGTGGAATATGTGAAGGAAGAGGGAAGGAGTGTGAAAAGAATGTTGGAATTCATACCAAATTCAAAAGGAGGATATTTTGCCGAAAATTCTCCAGACTAGCTGATTATACACATCCCACCACATCCTCTTATGCTGGTAGTTCTCAGCCTCCCACATTGATGCCCTCAGCCTCCCATGTTGGCGGCTCACAACCTCAAACGCTCTTAGCGATCTGTCTCCTACACAGCACTCAGCCTCAAACAATGGCAGTACACTCAGCCTCACACGTTGCTAGAACACTCAGCCTCACACGTTGCTAGTACACTCAGCCTCACACGTTGCTAGTACACTCAGCCTCGCACGTTGCTAGGACACTCAGCCTCACATGTTGCTAGTATACTCAGCCTCAAACGTTGCTAGTACACTCAGCCTCGCACTTTGCTAGTACACTCAACCTCACACGATGCTAGTACACTCAGCCTCGCACGTTGCTAGTACACTCAACCTCACACGATGCTAGTACACTCAGCCTCGAACGTTGCTAGTACACTCAGCCTCGCACGTTGCTAGTACACACAGCCTCGCACGTTGCTAGTACACTCATCCTCATTCGTTGCTAGTACACTCAGCCTCACACGTTGCTTGTACACTCAGCCTCGCACGTTGCTAGTACACACAGCCTCGCACGCTGCTAGTACACACAGCCTCGCACGTTGCTAGTACACTCAGCCTCACACGTTGCTAGTACACTCAGCCTCACACGTTGCTAGTACATTCAGCCTCGCATGTTGGTAGTATAATCAGCCTCGCACGTTGGTAGTACACTCATCCTCGCACGAAGGTAGTACACTCAGCCTCATACGTTGGTAGTACACTCAGTTTCACACGTTGACAGTAAACTCAGCCTCACATGTTGGTAGTACACTCAGTCTCAAACACTATTAGCACTCAGCCTCAAAACACTGGTGGCTCTCAGACACAAGTAGCTCTCGGCCTCAAACGTTGGCAACACTCACTCTCCAACTTTAGTACCTCTAAACCTCAAATGTTGGAGGCACTGAACCTCTGACGTTGGTAGCATTCACCCTCAAATGTTAGGACCACTGAACCTCAAACGTTGGTAGCGCTGAACCTGAAACGCTTGTAGCTCTCAGACTCAAACGTTGGTATCACTCACACCTCAAACGTTAATGGCTCTTAACCTCTCCCATCAATAGTTCTGAACCTCGAACGTTAATAGCTCTGAACCTCTAACATCAATAGCTCTCAACCTCAAACGTTAATAGCTCTGAGCCTCAAACGTTAATAGCTCTGAGCCCCAAACGTTAATAGCTCCGAACCTAAGGTGGTAGTTTTGAACCTCAAACGTTAATAGCTCTGAACCTTTAACATCAATAGCTCTGAATCTCAAACGTTAATAGCTCTAAGCCTCAAACGATAATAGCTCTAAGCCTCAAACGTTAATAGCTCTAAGCCTCAAACGTTAATAGCTCTAAGCCTCAAACGTTAATAGCTCTGAACCCGAAACGTTAATAGCTCCGAACCTAAGGTGGTAGCTGTGAACCTCAAATGTTGGCAGCTCTGAACCTCAAATGTTGGTAGCTCTGAACCTCAAACGTGGGTAGCTGTGAACCTCTCATAGTAGTTACAGTTCAGCCATCTCTCACCGCTTCATGAATTTTGTCACCAACTTTCTCATTCACACGGGCTGCAAGTCTGACAGATTATACAGTACAGTCTTGAGGCACATGAAGCCTACCATACCACGTGGAGACCTCCTAAGTTCACAAATCATACGTAGGATTAAATATTACACGATTTTTTATACGATATATATTTTTTCACCTTCTTCCCTCTGTTCGCTGGATTTTCTTTTATGTTTTGATCCAAGATAATGATTCATGAATTTTCCTCTTAATTTACCGTTTATTTTCAGATTGTTTAAAACTCATTTCGACTAACGTGCCTCTCCCTTGATTTGCCAGTAGGAGGCGACTGGTTCTCTATATAAGTACGAGAGAGAAGGCTTATCATAATCTATCATACACACATTGTATTTTAATGGTCATCAAGTCGATTTTCGGACATTTCTCGCTAAGCCTCATCTTGTCGACCAAGGACGATCACATGACTCTCTCTCTCTCTCTCTCTCTCTCTCTCTCTCTCTCTCTCTCTCTCTCTCTCTCTCTCAGACACACACACACACAC
>JAUUDZ010448835.1:0-12735 GCA_032361705.1 Panulirus versicolor
GGGGGGTCAGTAAGGTAAATGAAAACAGTGAACAACTTATGAAATTGTGTGTGGAAAAAGGATTGGTGACTGAGGATACCTGACTCAAAAAGTGATATGCATAAGAATACATAGGTGTGAAGGAAAGATAGTATGCAGGAATTACTGGACTACATATCAATTCACAGGCATGTAAAAGAGAGATTTTTGGATCCGTATGTGCTGAGGGGGTAGATGATGAGATATTTGATAATTATCAGGTGGAGGCATGGGTGAAGATTTGCAGTTCTCAGAACAAGAGGATATGATAAAGGTAAGATGACAGTAAAAGTGACGTGTGAAGAAACACCAGGAGAGTTTAAGTGTAGAATGACAAAAGGTGAGAGTAAATAAAGCTAGGGGAGTAAGCAAGGAATGGGAAGTATTTAAGGAAGCAGTGTCGGTATGTGCGAGAGAAGTGTGTGGCATGAGGATAAAGGAGAGCAGGTGAGAAAGGGTAATGAGAGGTGGGATAACAAAGTAAAGTTGCTAAAGAAAGAGAAAAGAGAACATTTTCAAAAGTTCATACTCTATATGCTTTGTTTTTCTGGAAGATTCAGCTCCTTACAAACACTCTCCTCAATTAACTTCCTTAGATTTTCATTCAACCATGTGAGTCCTTTCTTTCCACAATCTATATTAAGGTGTAACAGACTTTTTGGTCGCCTTTATAAATGCATTCTTAAGAAACCTTAACACCTTTCCAATCTACACAAGCAGTTTCATATCTCATCCTTAACCCAAAAATCTACCAAAAATCCTTGATCATATGACACATACACTAAAATTTACATGAATAAACTCTACCTGACTTAAATGTAGCCTAAGAGCAGAAGAATTGGCAAATGTGCGAGGACATCCCTGTGGACAGTTAATATTGACGGATATGGAGGATAAACTGTCTTCATCTGGGGTAACATGCTGTACATCAGTGGTTGCCATATGTACCGGATCAATTATCTGCCAAAGGACAGCACACTGTAAAATAGAAGTTTAATCTACATGTATATATACAACACAGTCGCAAATTTCTTTTCCTACATCATGTAAAAAATACAAATTGTTCATTTCTATACTTCATAAGCTGGTCAAGGTTTAACAACAGTAGCATTTATACTGGTCTACTTGCAAGCATAGAAAATAATAATTTCTCAAGAATTTTGATAGTCATTACACTTTCCAAAAACCTAAGCTACTGCAACACATTAATGTAAATAATTTCTCTGAGGGGAGACATTAATATGAATCAAAATCTAATCAACAAATGCAAATACTGCAGCTTATCCCGATACAATCATTATATGCAATTTCTTCACTAACTACCTGTGCCTTTTCCTTCAATTATGTTACCTGATGATTCACTAATGATGGTGTCATTGTTTTCATGACTGTGGTACATTTTCTTTTTATGTTGGAGGCTCCAGTCATGGATGAAAATCCACATCGAGGCTGGACCTTATTGTAATATAGTGAGGGTAATGAACAAGAAAAAGAGACAAGGGAAAGTATTCAAATTTTTTGGAAGAAGTGAAAAACCTGTCTTTTAAAAGAAGACAGGTCATAAGTACTGGCCACACATTAATCATGCGATGAAGCAGCTTGCCAAGTACTGTGTGATCTAGCTAGTGGTGGGGGCACACAAGCAGCTAGCTCAAGAACAAAAACAAAGTAATACCCAGAGAAGACAGAATGTGAACCAACACTGCGCCATAAGGCAAGGTCAAGTTTTGAAGTTAGTCTTGGTGAATTTATAAGACTGACTGCTTTCAACTCAACTCTGTCAAAAGAGGATGGAGAGCTAAAGCCACCCTAGATATGAGAGTACTCCATACATGGATACATCTATCCTTTGAATAAATGGAGCAAATGTTGAGAAAAGAAATTCTGACTTCTAAACAGGATTCTCAGCAGCAGATATAGCTATTTCCACAACGTGGAGTTTTCAGGATAAAGTGGTAGTTACAGTAATACCCAGTATGTCTACTGTGTGAAAAGGGGGAATTACAGAAATGTGTAAGGAGAGAGAAAAATGAAGAATTTTCTATAGACTGGTGGGTAGACAATGGGTTCTGCAAGCATTAAACTTTACCAGATTTCATCTACATCACTGCAATATCCTCTCCAAACCGAAGTTTACTGAGGAAGATGAGTCAAGACAAGATGCAGATCGAGTGAGAGAAGCAGCAAAATTGAAGGATGTGGAAGAATGCAGTATTTTGTCATCAGCATATGAAAGCATTGGTTATTTGTGAAAGAATGGAAATCACTGATAAAAAGGAGGAAAAGAGAAGAAGACATGGAAAGCATTTAAAGAATATAACAGTTGCAAGGCATGATTTTTAGATTACCATATCAAAAGATATCAAATAATGCTATATCAATGAGGGCTGTTGTATTCGGAAAATTGTGAGGTTAAACCAAAATTAGGTAATACATTTGTTAAAGAAAAAAGAAAGTAGTTACCTTACCTTACCTGTAGGGCATTCAAGAATTATCCTATTGAAACATACGTCACAAACATGCTAAAACATGCTAAAAATGTCAAACACTAAATAACAGACTGAATGTCTAAGCAATCCCCAGGAGGAGACCAATTTAATGTTGGTATATTTCTAGTGAACATTTCAGCTACTAGATGAGATTGGGTAATTTTTCTATGTTCTACTGACTTTTAACTACTTTCAATTTATTGATTACTGTGCAACATTATCAAATAAATGTATGGTCCAGCTCTACATAAAAACTACCTTTAAGAGAAGGCTAATCTTGTTTTCAATGCACTAAAAATCCAATTTGGTTCCACAAGGAAACATTCTTTGGAAAATGGCTAGAGGTGCTTTATACTGTTCATAGATTACCAAAATACCAGTTAAGCTGGTTTTGAAACACTATATCATTGTAAAATATATTGCATACTGTGGAAAGGATGATGCAAAACATGTTAAATGTATGGTTAAAGTGACAGAAGGTAACATAGGAAAAAAATATCTGCAACAACGTAAAATCCTCACCTGGTGGCCAAATGACAATGTTAATATGCTAACATTACATTCGTCTCCTTGGATCATGCCATGTCATCTCTTTACATCCATTGCCATGTAACGGTTACATTTCCTTGAGCTTGGCTAAAATAGTGAATAATCACGAGTCCTCACACTAGTGAACAACTTTGGATGACGTTTTCGACGGTTCTGCTGAATTTTTCGAGGTGTGTCACCTACTTTTAATTTAATGCCCCATATCTTTAATTTAATGCCCCATATTTTCCTGCATACACTACTATCACATTATCTAATCCATACTGGTCGAGAAATACAATGCACAAAACCATGCTCTGCAGGTATTTCTGTAAACACTGCATATTACTATATAAAAATCCCCTAAAACATTGATAGCAATTGCCTAGGGCTAGAGTCGAAGTTTTACCTTCACAAGCTTTACATGATTTAATATATTCAAGGACACTGCTTTCACTATAAATTAAACCACTGCTGTGATTTGGTGCATTATCTTTAAATCGACAAATGAGTGATGGGCGTGGGACATGGAAAATTACGTGGCAGACTAATTAACAGCAGCAATGTATCTTCCACTTGCAAATGAGATTTATGGAATAAATACACCAAAAATGGTGGAGTGTGTTAATTGCATATGCAGGAACAGAATGTGGGGAGGACGGCCATATGCACTACCAGATGCCCTATGTCTCATTTCAAAATTGGCTGTCGAGACAATGCTGAAATCTTGTGCAGACAGTATATTTTCATCATGAATTGAATTTTGATCAGAAATTTGAATTTCACAACGAATCTTAGATAATGACGTTTTCATATTTTTTTCCACAAAAGTTAACTACCGGTATGAATTTTCCATGATCTTCATTGCCCTCCCCACTAATACTTATCTTTGATAGAGAATAAAGTTCCAAATCAAGCAATGCCACTATACACCATTACTAAATATATGGGACTACATCATAACTAAATATATGGACTTCCTGATATGAAATGTTTAAAATCATGCGATTCTCTGGTGCCCCTTAAGTATAAAACTCTTACCGATGTCTGCCAAGGAATCACTGTTCATGAGTCAGCTGGTTGTGTGGATGATGAAACACTTCCATATTGAAGCCCATGACTTAACAAGCAGTAATTAGCCCCTCACCTTTCATTGCACATTGGTAAGTTTAAAGCCTACCCGTTGTATACATGTCACGTAAACAAAAGTTGTTTACCATGGCCAGTTGTCCCTTGTTGACCGATAGATCATGGCAATCCTATGAATCTTTTCTTTTTCAATAAAAAAAAAAACAAAAAAAAACCTACAAACAGGAAACTCTACAAAACCCAGATCAAATAAAATTCAATTATAAATTCGGTATCATATCAGCAACTGTAAATATTAAGACACAATATAATAAGCGGATTAGATAACTCTGCTTCATCCACGGGATAATAATACCTGCTTCCTTCAGCCTAACCCTCAACCGCACTTCACCCAACAACAACCATATCCTACAACAACCGTGGATAATAATACCTGCCTCCTTCAGCCTAACCCTCAACCGCACTTCACCCAGCTACAACCATTTCCTCCAACAACATTATCGACACTGACTCCTGTTTGTGTTGACGCCTTGACGGTTGGTATGCGAGTTCGAAAATTGATTCGATGCACTTCGAAACATAAGAGTTCGCAATCTTTTTGAAAAGTGTCTCTGGTATAAAGCGGTGGACACCACCGTCACTCACCATCGGGCCTAATGACCTTCCTCATAGGTCGATGGTCGTAAAACCCCATAAACGTTACCTTTCCTTCTGCAAAGGAAGAAAAAAATTCCACTTATAAACTGCTTACACGACGACCAGCAGCTTTCAAGTAGCGATTCAGAAGCAGATGATCCGCGGCCGACAACAGTGAAGGTGACAGACAGTTTTTAAAAACTGATTAATAAAAAAGGAAAAGAAGAGCAGGCGAGCGCTAGTGAAGGAAGTGATAGTGACTAGATCCAGAACGACAGACAGAAAAACAATGCATACGTAGAAGAATAGAATAGAAGAATTGAATAATTACAATGGGAACCGAACGCAGTTGCTTGGTCGAATGAATCATGGTGACAGAACCAATGTGACGAGCATGTTGTAACCTGTGAGGAGGAAACAGCTCAGATAGGTGGAAGTTGAACTTTCCAAGTAACTTACGCATGACATTCTATGAGCGGTTGCTGTTGGCTGCTAAGCTGGGAAGGCAGCATAAAAAGTTTGAATCTCTGCTCAAGGAAGGTCGAAGTAATTCCTGTCTGACAGGCTGAACCAGGAAAAGTTTCTGATGACGACAGGGTTTGAGGTGATATCAACTTAAACCCAAGACACACAACAATACACTAAGGTGAATGTATTCATGTATCCGGTTGTACTGGATCCTGATTCCCTTCTTGACACACGATTCGTATGGGCAAAGCGACATGAAATCCGGGGGTGAAAAGAACCAAGTAGTACCCTTGATGAAGAAAAACTTTCAGAAGATAATCATCTCTGGAATAGGATATAGGAGAACTGCTAGTTTATTGAACAAGTCATTATTGTTTACAAGTGCAGTAGTTGGGGCCTTATGGCCTGGAAACGCCAAAGTGCTGCAGCGGGAAAGCGACAAGGAGTTTAAAAAAAGACAACGCCACCTTCAACTGAGAAGGTGTGGGAGAAGAGAATGGAGCACAAGGACACGTTGAAAGGTGGCAAGAAATGATGCAAGGGCGGCACCGAAAACTACTCCCGAAGATAAGGTAAATGACAAACTCAGTGATGTGTATTGTTTAGTAGCCCAACTAGGCAAGTGATGTGTATGGTTTAGTAGCCCAACTACGGCAAGAAATTCGGGCACTTGGTTAAAAAGCTAGAGGACGACGATCAGAATTACTGATGTTTGTGAACACATAAAGATGGATGGGGTTAAAGAGATGGCTGAGAATGATACAGTGACAAATAATGACACTCCATCTCCGCCGCTCTGGGAGAGCGGAAATGTGAACTTATAGGAAGGAGAAATCCGGTAAGCTGACATCCCCGAAGTATTACATTATAAGATATTAACTCGATTGAAAGATGTGATGAAACAATTTGTGAATGAGAGAGTAAGGTTAGTTTCAGTTGTAAATAAGGAAAATGCAAGACCGTAATTAAGTACCCTTTCACGAAATGTAAATGGCTTACGCACTGGGCCCACAGACGTACATGCTTATTTGCTGTTGTATAAGGTGGATGTTATAGCTCCAGAAACGGGCACAAATGATGGTAGTTTAATTAATTTGCATGATTATCAATGTTTGTGTACCAGCTGGTAAAAGAAATAATACAAGAGGACTGTTAACCTATGTTCGGAAAAATGTGCTGGTTGAATTACCGTTAGGTAACAAGCAGAATGGGGTTGAAAGTTTGTGTGTTAAAGTCTTACCTCCTAGGAAGATCTATATGTATTGTTAATATCTATGTACATCCTCAAAGTTTGGATAATGATGATGATATACCCGAGAGCTCATATATACACCTAACTCCTTACGGCTGCCCCTATGAAACTGGGGGTCCTATTTAGTCAAAATTCCTTTTCTTCCGAACAGATACCCCGTTTATACAAAGAAATGATCAATCCTTGTATAGCGTACTTCTCTTACATATACACTAGTTCTGACACTTCATTCTTGAGGAAGTTGAGGGGAAAGCAGTCCGTCTTGTTACTTTGGTCATTGCTCCCAAGGGCTGGGTGATTGGGTGTCTCAGCCTGATGCTATCATACTATGCAGCACTCGGCAAGTTACTGCTAAACTTGATTATTGTCTGGCCGTATGCAATTCAAGTTTTCCCAATAACTACGATCTGGTATGTGTTAAACGACAGGTTCTTCACTTCCTCCAAGATTCGTAATTACTTTTCCTAGATTTTTTTCTTTTCCTTTCATTAGACTCATTATATATCATTTAAGATCAGCACAAAAAATCCTAATTTCTTTCAGACATACTCTGTTTAGTACACTTTCAAAATATCAATCCTTAAACAGTCATCCCTTTTCTCACCACATACTGTCCTCAAGCAATTAATTTTCAGAACAAGACCCTAAGCTCCCATGTTCCATCTGCTGTAGCATCCACTCCTGGGCATTTATACGACTTCTAAATTTTCTCTTTGCAAACTCACAGTCAAACTGAACTGGCTGTCTCCCCCACAAAATCTCATATTACTTTTAATCACGTCAGTTCTCAACTTTCTCCCTTCACACATACTTCCAAACAACTGACACAGCCTAGGAGGTCCAACTCTCAACTTTCTCCTCTCACACACTCACTCCCAAAGAACTGAAACACCCTAGGATGTATGTGTGTGTGTGTATTTACTTAAGAGTTAAAGTAAAGGACGCGGTACATTTATATAAAAGGTTGAGAGCCAGGGCAATGTGTGTGTAAAACTCTCTCTCCCTGTAAACCACAAATAGTAATAAATGGTGATCACACCAGATTCTGCATTTTCTCACTAAAGTCTGCCACTAGAGCCATCTACAAATAGCAACGGACAACTCTCTAACCCCTTATCACCAGCAAACAGACTGCATCTGCATGCCAGATCATCTCCAAAACCCTTGCCTTTACCTCCTTCTATGACCTGGTGATATCACTTACTCTTAATGCAAACCAATTCTTTCACCTGAAACAACTCACCATCTCTTACTACTCACACACTTGCCTTACACTTATTAAGAAAAAATAAAGTGCTTCTAGCAACATTCCTCCATCATATATATATATGTGTGTACGAATCGTAACACTCCACAAAGCATCTCTGTAAACAATAACATATGCCTTCTTAAGATGCATAAATTTGACATAAAGTCTTTTCTACAAGTTTCCTTCACAGACTCTAAAATGATATACCCAGTGGAGCTCCCACTCCCAAAGCCACATTGTTTTTCCCCAGTTCAATGTCCTCTGCATTGTCAGCACTCATCCAACAAGTACATTCAACAAACTTATACTCGGTAATTCGAACATGTACTTTTGTCTCCCTTGCCTATATGCAGTGGCATTATAAAGGCACTATTACTCAGGAACCACACCTTGAACCATACATACATTGAAATTTCTGACTAATCAATCAAAAAAGTTACAATTTTCTTGTGAAATTCAACTTCAGTCCCATCCATTTTGCCAAACATCATCTTATTCAAGGCATTCATCACCAATTTTCTTGTCACCAACCATTTGCCTTAACGCTTTCACTCCATGCACCTCCTCCTTCCAAACTTCCTTCATCTTCACCTTATCATCTAACACATTCAAAAGTCCTTCGAAGTACTCAACATATCTCCTCTTCACCTCTTCCTTTTACCACTTCTTCATCAACTACCCAAGCTGTAGCCCCCATTTGTTCTCTTGTTCTCACACAGTTCACCTTTCATAATTCCCATTTCCTCAAGTTTGCCTATATTCCTACTTCATTTTTTTTTTTCAGCCCCTTCACCTTCTATTGATGTTCAAGAATCTCTCTATCATTTTCATTTAGACAATAATTCTATAAAGCCTGCTCTTCATCTTCCCCACTCCACATATACTTGTGTATATCCCTCTTATTAAATCCAGGTATTTCCAATCACCAGTCCTTTTTCAGCACATAGCTACACAAACTGCTCAACACTGGTGAATATCCCATTTTCCCCTTACTGCCTTATTGCCTATTTTTGCATTCTAATCATCCATTGCTAATACTTGATCACTTGCGTCAAAACCACTGCCAGATCCACTCAGCTGCTCCCAGACACTTGCTTCTCTTCATCATCCATATAAAGGCTAATTGCATAAGCAGTAATAACATCCACCTTTTGTAATCCACTTTCATTTTTACTAATAACAGACTGGAGCTCTTTTCCTTACACTCTCATATATTCCCACAACTATCCCTTTAGCAGAAGTGCTAACCCGATATTACTTTGGCATTCCCAAACCATTTTACCCGGTTACCCATGAGCTTTATTTTACTCAAGAGCTAGAACATCCAGTTTCCTTTCCTCTTTCTTCTCATCTGGATTACATCTAAACACATTCAGACACTCCAGCCTGAGCCTTTGAGGAGGATGACCACTTTTTATTTGGCTCCTGTTCCATCTTTTAGAAAGTGAAATACAAGAAGGGGAGGTTTCCATTCCCCTGTTCCTACATGCCTGAATTGCCTTCTATGATTTACAGAGAACACATAAGAAGTGTTCTTTCTTCCCTGCATGCACAGTCTTAATATTTTGAGCACTATTTTTTCTATTCTACACTTACCTACGTACCATCATTTTAAGTATACACACCAAGCCACAAACTCTCCTAGCCAACTAGATGAGAACAGCAAATGATCACTAATGCATGGTATGCCTTGCATTTATTTTGAATTGAAAGTGGGTCAAAGGTAGGTAAGGATTTCAACTCAGTATGACCATACCCTGTAAATAGCTAAAATATTCCAGAATAACAAGTGTATGCCATCCAAAGTGCTTTTTCCAGATCCATAAATTCCACATACAAATCCTGGAAATCCTCCCCTCTCTTTTTTCATTTTCCAAAAGAAGGAACAGAGAAGGGGGCCAAGTGAGGATGTTCCCTTAAAGGCTCAGTCCTCTGTTCTTAACACTACCTTGCTAACGTGGGAAATAGCGAAGTATGAAAAAATAAATCCTTCTGCTTCCCTAAATATTTACTCATAAAGTCTTCAAATTAAAAACCTGATCCACACATCCTCTACAACTCCTGGAACCAGTTGTTTCCCCCTCAGTCTGATGCTCTATTCAGGCTACTACTCCTTCATTTGCCACTCTTACATACATCTTACAATGCTCACTCAACAAAATTTGTTTGTCTTGGTAGGGTGAAATGTGAAAGGGTGACACATTTTCTAATAATTATGGTGGTTCCTCTGAAATAACCAATGAAATATAAAATAAATATGTTACATAATACCTGTGTGAAAACAGTATGTTCAAGATTGTGTACAATGTTTCACGCATATAGAGAAATATAGTATCCATGTCTGAGTATGAGTTGCCGTATAGGAACAGAACAAATCACAGGAAGTGAGAATATTCCATATAGTATAAAAATACTGTATGTATACATTTGTAATAGCTATAGTTTTTTTCCTTTCATAACTGATTGCCGTTTCCTGTGTTAGCAAGGTAGTGCCAGGAACAAAGACACGTCTGAGAGAGAGAGAGAGAGAGAGGCTGAACCATGATGATTGAAGTGATGAAGGTAAACTTTGAAACAGTCTGCAGGGCTTGGCTGTAGATGGTAGGCTTGGTTTTTGGTGCATTATACATGACAGCTAGAGAGTGGATTTATGCACATAAGGCAGTTATCTGTCCAGTTGTGATGATACACTGATAAAAATATCAGTTGTGTTAAGGAAGGGATACTAAAACACTTAAATTATTATCCAAAATGAATGTTAACTCCTTTATACAACATATTACAGATACAACAGACATACGAACAAGGTGATACCAACACCATTTACATTTTCTCACTTCACAGAAACACTGGGGTCAATATAACTTTGAAACTTGGCAACACAGTCGCTGATAATGTGACACTTGGAGTGGCTGACAAATAAAATGCGATGAATCAAGGAGGTGCAAACTTGACATCTTGACTAGTTTGTAGCGCAACTGTAAAGAGTGTTTATCGGCATCTTTGTAGAAATATTATACGACTTTTTACAATGGTAGCAGCAACTAAAATGGTTTTTATGCATAAGGAAACTTCATATTTATATGAAAACGTACATCAGAACTGGGCCCTCATCAAAAAATTTCATGGTGTGGGACAATGATTCAGATGATGAAGTGGAAACTTAAGCAAGTTATAATTCAATTGCTGTTGAATTACCCATCATCCATATTCTGATATTAAAAAGTTTGCTAAGGGTTGTTATTTCCCCTAAGCAACAATATTCTTCCTATTTGTTATGGGATTAATGCATGTTTCTCACCACATTAAATGATTCAGATTCAACAGGTCTCCTGGACTATCATCCAGAAGAGGAGAGAACAGTCACCCTCAGACAAATTTTAATAAACCAAGTACTTAAAAATTGGAGCCATAAACCCTAAAAACAATAATAATAAACATAAAAACTCTTACAACTGGAAACAAAATCTTACAGATGACATTGATTTTAGATATACAGAGGTCCCTTGCCTACCATGCTTTTAAACTAATGCATACCATTTTATCAACCACTGCATCACGTTTTGAGTAACCAGTTTTCCATGGCACCTCAAGATTTTATCCACACACTGTGAAGTGGCCATGGGCTGCTTGTGGCCCCGCCTGGCAAGTCAACATTTCTAGAGAGAGGCAAGAGGCAGAAGGAGTGTCATAACCATGCTGTGTTGCTATGGCAAATGTTTAGACAGCCTTTTGTTTAGTGTAGCAGGCTGGATGCTTTGTAGGAATAGAAGCCACAGCGTCGGTAGTGACAAACTGCCATTGTATGATTACCTTATATTTTGCACATCACTTCTTTGTACTTTTATAGCATGAGCATGTTGTTTTGGAAGTATACCTTGTTTATTCTTAACCTTATGTTTTCATTAAAGGACTTAAGGTATTTATCTCAAGGGTTACTGCCCCTAACCCTGACATTTTCCATAGGCCCTGTACCTTGCCAACCACAGGGTTTTCCAGGAAAGTAACCCCAGTGGTTGGCAAGGGACCTCTGTTTAGGCAAATTTGAGAAACTGTGTTTAAATATAAAAAATGCAAATTCTGAAGGTATTTTATATATTGTTTAAAATGACATGGTGCTGAGATATACGAGTATGAGGCATGAGCAGTTAAAATCTAAGTATGAAATCAATACCAGCAGGTCATGTCCAGTCAGACTGTTCAATTCATAGATTATTTTACCAAACATTTGTGCTATCAAGTCAGTCAGATACTAACCATGCTCATTATAAATTCAACTGTTTGAATATGTGTGTTTGTGTGTGTAAACTGCTTGAGGTTCCACCACATGTGAAAAGTCACCTTAGGCAAGGCTGTATAATTGGGAGGACCGTCTTGCCAAAGAAATTCTCCCTCTAGAGGGGTCTACATTTCCCTGCTACTGGAAGCAGTACAGACTTGAGCCGCAGGAGCCTTTAGAAAGGTCCTAGGTAACTCCAGAGGTGTTTCACCAATATCAGACCTTGGGTAATTATAAATAACTAAGTATTTATACTCCATGACCTCTTTCTGAAAGGGTCCTTGTTTTATCCAGGATTCTTTTTCCAAGGGGCTGCTACAGCTCCAAGGCTTTGCTACATTCAGTAGCATGGACAAAGTGGACTCTTGGAAGCAGAAAGTTATTTGATGAAACTGTACTCTTTTCATCAACTAACAATGGTACAGTCTCAACAAGGTAACTTTTCACTTGTGATGTACCCACAAGCAGGCATAGCGTGGTAACACCATTATATATATTTGTTACACAGTGAGTCAAAAATCACTTTTAGCAAAGATGTTCATCATCTATGGAGGAGAAGGAATTGATTCATGTCAAATAACTTCTCACTCCAAAAGAGCTCAACCTTTCCCTACAACTAATTGTACTGCAACCTTGGAGCTGCAGGAGCCCCATGAAAAGGGAAGGGTTCTTGGGGCTTTACACATACACACATACAAACATACACACACACATACACACACATACA
>JAUUDZ010448846.1:0-12735 GCA_032361705.1 Panulirus versicolor
ATACGTATATGTCTGTGTATGTATATGTATGTACATATATATACATATATGTTAAACTGGAACATTTATACAGTGCAAACCATCAAATCCCTACCCTCATGCATGTTTGTGTTACCTGTGTACTGACGTCTTTATACATACATGGAGGTGCTATGTGTAGTGCACACCATACAGCACTGGGTTGTTAGATGATTCACGAACAGAACACTGTTGCCCAAAATCCTAATGACCCAAATTTCAAATGAATGTAAAACATTTTAAGTGTATATGAAACAATGAATCCTAACTCTAGCCCCAGCTTCCTTAGAATTTTGTGATTGGTGGAAGAGTTGAATTTATCTTGAAGTCTTTGAAGCATGCAGCCTCAAAGTTTATTAAAGACAAGAGAGAATTTTGTGATTCATTCACTCCTTTCACAGCAAGTAAAGATAATTGATAACAAGTTATATAATACCATATCATATGACTTAACATTTAGTATATGTTGTATTAGCATGATCATTACCTAATACCATGACTATGATAAGAAAAGATGTGTTAACTTTACTCTTTTCTAATTCTACTTATAGAGTTATAGTAACTATGATATATCACTACATTTGTTTATTGATTATGCCCATATTTAGTTATCACTTGTTCATTTTTTCAACAGAAAAGGCAAGATATTCTTTGACCGTTACTGTGCTCCACTCTTATATCTTGCTGGAATTAAAGTTGCAATTGTAAAGACAGAGCATGAAGGCCAAGCACGAGACTTAATGGAAATCATGGATAATACTAGTGCTGTTGTTGTTGCAGGAGGTGATGGAACCTTAAGAGAAGTGAGTCATGATTCTTTATTTACTTACATACTCTATGCCACTTCAAGCATATCTGTCATGTTCCTATCAGAAGCTTCATGGTAACATCCCTGGTGTATACAGACTTCAACATTTTGTTTTTCTGTCTTATCCTTTCATATTGATTTTGCACTGAAGCATTTTTATCATCAGTTTGTCTGTTATTACCCCATTCCCAATTTAGTGGAGTTGGATCATATACTCGCAATTTCTGGAGCATCACTCATCCCCCCATTTTCTTGCATTATCAACCCATGTCCAGTGTCTTAAAGTGAATAATGAACTTCCACACTGATGAAAAAGTGCTTCTTTCTTTTTCACTTCTCATAGTAAGTTACTTTGTCAGTTGAATCTAAGATCTCCATTATACCACTTTCATACACAAAACATTTCCAAAAATTAGACCCCTTGTCATTCTTCTAACATCTCAGATATCCCAAGCCTTAATCAGATTTCTCATTACTTATGTCCATCACTTCCATGTTAGATGATAGGCTAGTTTGCTGATGTTTGTTGGAGGAAAATGCTTTAATTGAATGTGAAAGAATGTAAAATGATAGAAAAGAAGGGAGGACGAGATTGTGAAATCAGCTCGCATTGTTAAGAGAAGTTGTGCATATGTTTAGAAAGTCAGGAGGGAAATTTAGGAAAAGTTGATAGTGGGAAAGCTTAAGTTGGAAGAAGAGTCATATGAAAGAGTAATTGGGATACATTGAAAGCTCTGGCAAATGGATAAAATTCAGCATGAAGCTTGCAATGAGGTAATGATGTGAAACCAAATTGTTAGTTGGTAAGGATTGGTCAAAAGGAGAGCAGTAGAGATGGTTGAGTTGCATAGAGTAGTTGGAATGGGTAGAATGAAGAATTAAGATGTGATAAGAGTAAGTGGGTTAAAGAAGTCATTATAAAAAGGCACATGGATGAAAATCTTTTTGTTCTGTATGGTTATAGAGAACACAAAACAGATGATTGGTTGGTCAAAAAGGTTTATTTTGATATAGTTTTTTCAATATGCTATACAACATTCTCCATGACTGGAGAATATGTAACTGTCTATAGATGTATACTGTATTGTATTTAGTTATATTGTTTTTACTGGGTATATCAATTTGATGTTTAATTATATGTCTGAGATTTGTAAGTTTGTTGGTGTAGTGGTCCTGACAGTGTTGTATGGATGTGGGCATGGGCCACAGATGACAAAGTACAGAAGAGGTTAACTGTGTTGGAAATGATTTGAGGACAAACTGTGGTGTCAGGAGGGTTGATTGAGTAAGAAATGATTGGTTAAGAGAGTGTTGTAGTAAGAGTATGCATGAGAGAGCTTAAATGTGCTGAAATGGTATGGATAGAAGGAAAGGATGATTAAAAGGGCATACATGTCAGAACTGGAGGGAACAAAGCTTTGGGTATTTGGGGCCTGAACATGCAGGAAAATGTGAGACATGCAAGAGATAGGGTGAATTAGATTGATTTGGTATACAGGAGCAACATGCTGTCAATAGGCTGGTTACAGATAGGGGGCTTTGGTTTGTGAACACTATACAGTGACAGCTAGGCAGTGATTTTGACCAAATAAGCTTGTTTCTTCATCTGTTTCTGATGATGCCTTGTTGATGTGGTCAGCGGCATAAAAATGTGAAAAGAATGTTTGGTTAGCATTTACTGTGTCTATTCCTTTGATATTAATGAAATTGTCTGATAAAGATTCTTCTTCCTACATCTTTTCTTCATTTATAATATAGTTTACAAATAGTCATAAGGAGTCACATTTAAACAACTTTTAATTAACAATCAAGTGTTATGTTGAGCAGATTCCCTCTTGATGATATTCTTACATGCAGGTCCTGTATGGTGTTGGATAGATGATCAAGTGGACCTTTGGTGAAGAGAACATACTTAGATACTTCTCAGAGTACTTTTGAATGATATTTCAGTTTTATGTTTATGTCAGTGACTCCTACTGTGTTTTCCAACCATCCACTCAAGTTACCCATTTAAAGAATTTCATCCCTGAATCATCTGCTCTTTCAAGGTCTGTTTAGGAAGTATCCAGTAACCTCTTCATTATCTGCAATGTGTACGTGCAACTATTAGTCATTTTGAGCATTTCATGTTACTTTCATAAAAGATAGATTAGAATTTTTATATTTGCAGTTGAACCTCTTTTCATGTTTATCTTTTCATGGCTCTGTAAAGCCATCTGTGTATGTCTGATAAGCTTTGTCTTACATCCTCCACATCATTCCATTCATTTGTTCCACTATTCGTTAACTTTGTTTTGTATTTTCCCCTTTCCAGTCTTTTTGTTAAGCCATATGTTGTCATTAACTACATTCACATCTTTTGTGGTGGATCAGATACATACCAGCCTGCAACTGTTATGGAAATTTATTAATTTGTTTACTTGGGTCCCCAGCCCCAACCCTATAGGCAAGGATTCCCACTTCCATGGGCTGACCTACTACCCCCCAAACACTCCCCAGTCATTAACCTATCTTTATAGCTAATTGCCCCTCACCAGCATTACTTGCCTTTTCAGGTGTTGACAGGTTTATTGCGACGAGTTGATCACATTGATGCTACCCAAAAGCTTCCACTGGGCATCTTACCCTTGGGAAATACTAATACAGCTATGTCTGCTGTATGGGGATTTAGAGGAAATCCCAAGCCACAGCATCTTGCGGCAGCAACAATGGCTATTGTTCATGATATTAAAAGACCATTGGATGTAATGGAAATAACACCATTGCAGGTAAGGAATTTAAATGCAAAGAATAATTTTGTGTTTTCTTTGCTTGTTCGAATTATGGTATTGTTTGTAAAAGGATCATACTTTATCAAGCTCTGTGTATCTATTCATTCCTTTTTCATACTTGTTACCATCCCCCAAACAAGAAACACAGCATCAGGAATAGATGAACTATAGCCTCACTTGCCTACACCCACTCTCTACATGTGTGTAATGAATTGAAACCAAGGTCCAGTCCCAAAGACCATTTCGTTGGCATCCTTGTTTTTTATGCCCTGGGTCATCCCCTTTATACCACAATGCTTCACTTCATTCCATCCCATGTATGCCTCTCACCCTTCAGAATGCTCAGGCTTTGAGTATTTCATTCCATCCTTCCATCTGCTCCTCAGTCTCCCTTCTCCCACTTGCTCCCTCCACCTTATTACCTTGCATTAACAAGAAGTATTTTGGTTTATTTTATGACTGAGACTTGTTTCTCAAGTATGTATTGAGGGGGAGGTGTCTGCTCCCCACAGGTTGTGGTTTTTTACTGAACTTCACATGTAGACTCACTAATGAGCCTGCCATGATGCTCCCAGTTCACTCAGTGTAGTCCATCTTTCATGAACATATCAGAATGCATGTAGAGATGCTTTTACAAAATAATGAAAGCATCTCTCTCCTAGAAGTAAACGTGTGCATGTTTAGTATTGAGACTGAATTCTTTACCTAAGAGCTCTTAATGCCTTTTCTAGGTAAAAATCCTGAATTATGTTGTTATTAATCTTTTCAAAAACATTGATTAAGCTGGTGATATTTCCAACAGTTTTCTTATCTCTCCTTCAATACATCATCTGTACCTCCATGACAAATAGCAAATGTATTATTGTTAGAACCACCACAGACATTTAAAGCAACATCATTTACCCTGACATATGTAAGAAAAAACAAAGTATGGTGTGAAGGTTTCCTGGCACAGTGCTCCTACAGATGACCTTCAGTGATAGAATCACCAATCAGCCTTACCTCATGTTTGTTATCCTTATCATCATCATCATCATCATCATCATCATTGTCATCATCATCTAAAGCCAGCCAATTTATTGTAATTATTGACAGCAAAGGCATGCATTTAACCCTTTGAGTATGACAGTACAAATTTCTCACTCTGAGCTTTATATCCCTAAATGCGACCTTCAAAAACACTCATTGCCCTTTTAGACATGTTTGCCCTCATCTCTTATGAACTACAATAGTCTCTGAATGTTGCTGTGGCATCTAAACTCCAGTATGTGCTGCCATCTGCCAAAGACAGTGATAAACAGTGAAATCACTCTCTCACACTACCAGATGCCAACAATACTTCTTTCTCTGCATCTACCATAACCAGGTAAGATATGGATATCATAAAATCATGATATGATTTGCAAATGTGTACTGTGTGTATTACTGCTGTATGAAAATATGTATATGACTTGGCAAATTTTGATGAAATAAAGACAGGAGATTAAGTGGTGTCAGCTCAGCTGTTTTGCATGAGTGTGTGCGCCCTTTAAACTTTTGTTTCTCTCTTTTAAATACTTTATGCCTTTCTTTCCAGGGCATTATGAGTATGAAGAGGATGAAGGCACTTGATGCAAACAAAGAAATTTAAGGAAAGTTTTGTCCTCTGATTCTAAGAGAAGGGAATCCCTGAAGTCTGTCTCAGAAGACAATGACAAGGATGATCCCAGTGAGCCAGCCCCAAGAGATAGTACTGGTTCCACTGCCGCACACCACTACCACCACCACACACATACACACACACACACTAGCAGTAATGGTATATCTACAATACTCTCATGGTCCAGAGTGAAGAATGTAATATCTGTGTAATCCAAAGCAATTAAAAGGGCTATGGATTTTCAAGGACTATGTGCCAAGCTAGGTATGGAAAACCCTAAACCATTCAAGTGTTTTCAGAAACTTATTCCCAACACTGTTCAAGAAATTGTTGCATTGGAAGGCAAAAGATATGCTAAATGTAGCCTGGATAAATTGAAGCCTCTGCTATCCACATCTATGATCAATGTGTTGCATTTATTACAGTCAGGATGGGTTCATTATGTTTTTTGTCTATCTATAAATGAGATTTTTTTAAATGTTGGAAATAACAGTGGTTACGTTTTAAACTAATTTCCATAAAAATAAATAGTTTTTACTGTTTTGTTTTCTTTCATTTCTTTCCCTAGCAGCTTGGTTGAATTTTTACTTACTTAAATATGAATACGAGTTATATGTTGAGCTACTTATGAATATATGATTTATGATTCATTGTGCATGCTTCTGGATTAGTTTTAGGCCTGAAGTAAATGAATAGGCAAATATAATGTATTTTATTGGAAATCACTCTTTCCATATTTTAGATTATTTTCTAATGAAATTTGAATAATGGAAATTTGCTAATACTGCATTTTGAATCTTATGATGTATTGTATATTATTCATGCTTCTGGATTAGATCTTCCCTGTCAATGAACTTTTTTCATATGTGTTTGTCTTTTATTGCATTAGTGAGGCAGTGCCAGGAACAGACAAAGAAATGGCATTATTTGCTGACATCCACTCTCTAGCTGTCATGTATAAAGCACTGAAACTAGAGCCCCAAGCCATCAACCAGTCCCCACAGACCTTTCTATGGTTTCCCCAGCTGCTTCGTATGGCATAGTTCAGTTTTTTGACAACACATTGCTCCTTGTAAACCAAATCGCTCCAGTTCACTCTATCCTTCTTTACCCTCTTGCATGTTCAGGCCCCAAGCTTTCAAAGTATGTTTCAGTCCATCATTCCCTCCCCTCCTTGGTTTCTCTTTCTTGTTCATTCTGCTCTCTGACATCTATAGCCTCTTCGTCATCCTTTCCACATCTTATTCTCCCCACATGTCCAGACCATTGCAGCACATACTCAACTTTCATACATGATCCTCTTACTGCCACAATCCTTCTCCGACAACATATTGTCCCCAAACATTTCATTTCGAACACATCAGATTTTTGTATATACAGATTGCAATAGTGCTTAGACCTTTAAATGGTTGCACACTGAATTGTGTGTAGTTTATGCTGTTGGTGGAGAATTATCATGTATTATTCTGCTTAAAACAGTTTTGTAAGTCATTTTTTGTAATATTTCAATACTTTGTCTCATATTTCCTTCACAGAGCCCAGAGGTTGAAGCTGTACCAAAACCAGTGTATGCAGCATCTACAGTGGAGTGGGGAGCTTACAGAGATGCTTATGAGAGAAAAGACACATACTGGTATTGGTCTGTGCTCAAAAAGTATATGACCTATGTCTTTTCCAGCTACAAGGGTAATTAATGTGTGATAAAGAATATGTTTAAAAAAGTAAATGATATTTTAAGAGACTTGTAAGTTGGTACAGGAGGGATGGAAATAAGAACAAAGAGAAATAACTGTATGAGAGATAGGAAGATTTCACTAAGGAAGAAGTAAAATGAGCAATAAAATTTTTTTCATCCTTGTTCACCATTTTCTGCAGCACAGATATAGTGCCAGAAACATATGAAGAATCCTAATGTACCCACATTCGCTCTTTGTCATGAATAATGCACTGAAAGCAGAGCCAACTATCCACAACCAGGCCCCACTGACCTTTCTATGGTTTCTTTTGATTGCTTCATGTCCCATGATTCAGCTCACTGACAGTGCCTAGCACTCTTTATACCACATCACTCCAGTTCACTTTATCCCATGAATGCTTCACAACCTTCTGCATATTTAAGCCTGAGTATTTCAAAGCTTCTTTCACTCCATCCTTCTACCCCCTTCTCTTACTATCTGTTTTTTTTTGTTTTTTTTTTGTTTACTCTTTCCTTCCACTTGTGAGGTGTTTATCTTCTTCATTAATCTCTCTATATGGCTGAACCATTTCAGCACACCCTCTTTAGTTCTTTCTTACATACTTCGCATACCACCACTTACATACTTCACATATCACCACACCTCTCTCTTACCCTGCATATCTTATACAACCAACCAACATTTTATCCACTTGCACTGCATATAATCCTCATACATTTCATTTCAAACACATCCACACTGTTCTTTCCTTTTTTATATTGGATCCATGCCTTGCGGTACTACAGAACCATCAGTCATACCCATATTTGTCCTCACACACAGTGCCTCTCTCAACACACTCTTGATGCACCGAGGACCTTAGCCCCTCCACCCACCTTATGGCTCAGTTCAGCTTCAATGATTCCATTTGCTACAGTGTTTACTCCCAATTATGTAAGATAATCCACTTCCCCCAATTGGTTCTCTCCATTCCGACTCACTCCAACTAACCTGTCTCCCCTCTGCTAAACTTAATAACTGTCATTCATTTACATTTATTTTCAACTTTCTCCTTTTACACACAATGGGGTCGATGAAATCAAGTTTGATGCCTCTGAGACCCAGTTTCTGCCCATATCTCTTTTGAAATTTCTTCACAACTTTCTCCATCATTGGTTTTGTAATTCCACTTCTTAACTCAGTGAACATTACACTTGGTATTGCTGTAACGTCCACTCTGTCTTGAAAACCCTTTATTATGGAGACAGCTAAGTCTTCCTCAGAGTCCTGTTTAGATGCTGAAATTTCCTTTCATTTTGAAGTGTTGCTCTGTTCATTGAAAGGATTGATATGTCCTTGTATGTAGTATTGTTCTCACATCTGAGTTTGTTTAGTTCTGCTGCCTTACTCAACATAGTTGCTTCAGAACTTGACCCTTTTGCTCTATGCTGCAGTGTTGGTTCACTTTTCCTCTTCTATAGGTATTACTTTGTTTTTTTTGCTTCCAAGACCTGGCAGCTCATTTGCCTCCACCTCTAGCTAGACCATGCAATACTCGGCAAGCTTTGTCATGTGATTACCAAGTGGCCGTTGGCAACTCAAGTGTGGGCCATTTTGATAATCGTTTCTTTCCCTACACCTCAAAGCTTTGGAACTCTCTATCCCCTTTTGTCTTCCCCAGTAACTTTGAGGTGACTCTTTTTGAAAAAAAAAACAGGCTTCTCTCTTCCTCCCAGATTCTTAAATGCTTTTCTTTGTTTCTTCTTTTTCCCTTTCATTAACTTCACCATATTTCAATTAAGGTCTGGGCCTTGATATGGACTTTTGTCCATGACTGGTTCTTTTAATGTTTAACACACAAACACCCCGTGGTTATGATGCTGGGAAGAAATTTAACCTTGAAGAACTCAGCTTGGCAGAAAGGGGATTAGGGATTCCCATCACATGCTGAATCTCCATGAATAGTAATTAGCACTTAAAACCCTAATTACCATGTTTCAGTGCAATACCCTTTTCAGTAGGTTTTTATTAGACATTTGAATTACTTCATCAATTTGGTACTGTATATGGATGGTAAATTATGATGTTCAGTTACTTTACAGTCTGTCCACAAGGGTACTGGGGAAGGTGAAGAATGTAACCCCCCTTATCATAAACATTGGTTTCTGTGGTTTAAGTTGCATTTGATTTGAGTTGAGACAGTAGTTCAGTAATGGAGATTTTATACATGTGCCAGATTTTTACATTAGAGGTTGTTAATTAAATGAAGTCTTGCTACCACTTCCCTCTGAAGGCTAACCTCCAGTTCACCTAGGTGTAAATGAGTATCTGATCCATGGGAAAGTTTTAATGGTTTGATTGTCACCTGTAGAAGAGGAGATCAAAATTTATTGTACTGTTGAAATAAGAAAATGAAGACAAAATGAAAATAATGAAGTAAGAAATATGAACTTGTTTTCATATTGTTCTTGCACATTGCCTTATGGTGTATTGGTACAAAATTTTTATGCTGGAGGATGTTAGTTCATGTCTTGTTTGTGACCACCCCTGAAAATTAACCTCCAATTCTCTTTGCTGTAGGTGAGTGTCTGATCCGTGGGAAAGGAGTTAGAGGCAGGGAATGATTGCTACAAAACTTGTTCTTTAATCACATCAGATTCATGGCATGGAAACTTTGAAAATATCTTATAACAGTGCTGACCCTTGTCAAAATGACTAAGCACTTAGGAAAATAGTACAGTGTGTGGAGGTACTAATGTCTGGGTATCAGCTTTGAGAGACTTTGGTGAATGTAATATTAGCCTTTGATTATGGAAACCATTGAGATGATATGGCATTGGGGTTATATCTCCAGGCTCCCCTATTTTAGCTTTCTTCCCATACTTTTTTCTTTTGTGTCTCACATCCTCTTTAACCATTCCATCTCCATGTTTTTCAATGAATCAATCTTTTGCTCTTTCCCTACCAGCAACAGTGTCCTTCAGAGTTATGTCCAGCCTCTAACACTCTTCTTTCTTTTATCAAACATTTTGTTTTTCTGAGATAACCAAATGAACTTATATGCTGTTAACTCAGCACTGCAGTCTTCCCTTTTCCTTCAAATTCACCTTATCCTATCTTGCTCGATTTTATATCATCATATCACAACTTTATAAACTCCGACCTGAAGAAGATTTCACATTCGGGCAAATTTTACCTGGTTGAATATCATGCCACTGAAATGTAATTTTTGCTTATTTCCCTTTTTGAAATAACTTTTAACTACCCAGTCTCTTTTCTTAGATCTATAATTCCACCACTCAGCACAATAAATGTACTTGGCATCATTGCAACATTAAATTGTCTTGGAAGCCCCACACTACATAGATGGCTGAGTCTGCTTCTAAGAAACTGGAATTCAGGTTCATGTGCTGTAAATTCTTTAATTTGAACAGTTGCTTCAGTTGTACATGGGATTACTCCATCCATGTATGGATTACTGCTCTCACTTTTGGGGAGGTTCTGGTTTTACATGCTTCTTAGATAGACCCCAAAGTAATCCAGCTTATCAGTTTCCCAGTCTGACCTCAAAAGTTGATCCATTTGTCTATTGTCACCTTGTTGGTTCACTTCTCTTATTCCATAGATATTACTTTGGTTCCTGCTTCCAAGAGCTAGCTGCTTTTGTAGCCTAGTGGTTAGCTAGTCCATACAATACCTAGCAAGCTGCTGTGTTACGTGATTGTGTGAGTGGACCATTGTGATATGTTTCTTTCCCACCACTGCAAAACTTTCAGAACTGCTTATCCTCTTGTATCTTTTCGAAAGACTAGATCTGCCCATTTTTAAAACACAGACTTTCCACTTTCTCCAAAATTCTGAAGATATTTTTCTCCTCCCCTTAACCCCTTTTGGTACTTCATTAAGTTCTAGTCTTGAAGTGGACTTCCGTCTATTACTGTAGCCTTGCACATTAAAAAAAAAGAATCATTTATGTTTTTCATGAATTGATTCTGTTAGATTAGTGCAGTAATTCGCTCATTCACAATTGATGGGTAAATGAAAATTTCAGCCAGTTAATTTGATCAGAAATAACCTTGCATTCTTTGCAAGCTGCACACCGTATAAGACTGTTAATTATGAAAATGTATTTGGAACTGTCATTCTTTGTATGATAGTATTGGATTCAAATATTTTCCTTTGAATGAAGCTGTTTTATGATTAAAGCAAAAACAGTAATTTGGAGAAGTGGGGACTAAATAAGAAACTTCATCCTATATCATTCCTTTCACTTTTCTTTTGGTTACCTGGCAGAGGAGATATCATTAACTTTACATTCATTTACTGAATTTTTTATTTCAGATATCACATGGGATTGCTCTGCAGAAGTGGAAATTTCGGCCCCATGCTCTGGTTGTTCACGTTGTCGAGTGAATACTGATCATGAAGAATTAAAAAAAGATGATACTCCCGAACCACTTCGACGTTGGTGGATGGCTTATCTCCCAAAGCCACCACCAGTATCTGGAACCACACCAGGTGAGAATATAATCAGTCCTTGAGAGCTCATTTTTTCATGCTGTCTTGATTTTCAGTTTTATCCTAAAAACGTTTAAACTGTTTTTCATGTGAGAATTGAAATGACTTGGAATTTGTTTGGAAGGGAATACAAATAAGAATTTTGTAGTAAGTTACATATAGCAGTTAAAAACAAGTAAATATGTTAGACAAGATTCTTTTATTGTAGAACCCATGCTGATATTCTGTAAAGTAGAACATTTCCATGGTGAATATTACATAAATTATCAGTTGCATACAATAATGATTTGAGTCTGTCCATATTTGTTGCATATTGGATTTTTCACATTTTTCACATTATAATTACATAGCCATACATAGCCATAACAGTGTTTCATAAAGCAGAATTTTGCACATATGACAGTTGAAAGTTAGGGAAAACTTTCTTATCCAACCCCACTCATTGAAAATAGAGTAGTTGATACCTCACTTGATAATATCCAGAAGTAGTTCAAGCTACATGTAAATGAATTTGTTGATATAGAACACAAAATTGAACTTAAGTAATTTTATATAACATGAATTCTTCAAAAAATTTATTTTGTAAAATGTAAAGTAAGAGCTGTAGAGAATGATAGATGGAGCATTAAGTAGAAGTGATAGGTTGGAACATTAGGCAGAAGTAGTCACCACCTCATCCATAACAAGTTAAACAACCATGGTAACATCGCACTCCCCCGCTGCAGTGCAACCTTTGCTTGGAAATATTCACTCTTCTCACTTCCTTCATGTACACAAGCCATACACCCTTGATGAAAAGTTCTCTGCTACTAGCATCTTTCTTCTTCACCTTACATTCTTGAAGGCAAGCATGTATGAATCTGTGGATGTGTATATATGTAGGTGTATGTATATGTATGTATGAATATTATCCCTGGGGATAGGATGTCCCTAGGGATAAGAGAGAAAGAGCACTTTCCATGTATTCCCTGCTTGTTGTATGAGGCGACTTAAAGGAGAGGAAGCAGGGGGCTGGAAATCCTCCCCTACCATTTTTAATTTTCCAAAAGAGGAAACAGAGAAGGAGGTCAAGTGAGGATATTCCCTCTAAAGTTCTGTCCTCTGCTCTTAACACTACCTAGCTAATGAGGGAAAAGGTGATCTGCATGAAAAAAAGATGTATGTGTATAAGTAATGAAAGGGTGAGTGATGGCTTGCATAAAAAATGCTTGTGGCATGAGAAGCATGAGAGGTGGGCAGATTAGAAAGGGTAGTGAGTGGTGGGATGAAAAAGTAAGATTATTAGTGAAAGAGAAGAGAGAGGCA
>JAUUDZ010448857.1:0-12733 GCA_032361705.1 Panulirus versicolor
TCGAGGTGATGTGTGAAGTGAGAGGGTCAGGGAATAGATTGAATTGGAACTCCTGTTGTGGGGACAGCCAAGCCCCAGTCAGTTACTGTTGGAAGGTGAACACGACTACTGAAGCCTTGTTATGACCAGACACACACGACCCACAGACTGTCATATACCTACTTCAAGACTCACAAGACAGACAGAAACTTTATTATGATAGAAGCTCTAAGTTACTGCTTGGTCAAGAATAGTGATGGTCAGATTTGCTGGAGAAATAAGCAACAACTGCAGAAGGCAACACAAAACCTAAGTTGTCTAAAACATTCCAGTGGTTGTGATGACCAACTGACTGATGTATGTTATGACGGAGGAGGTTGTGTGGCACGAGCAGGAGCCAACAATAGAACAGAGATCAGTACAGTGGACACAACCAGAGAGGAGTCAACATGATCCAGTGAGGTTACAACATCTACAGGTAGGCTACTACAACCACCTGAGATGTTAGATCTATAAATATATATATTGTAATGATAAGCTTTGTATATGTACCAGTAATGATGTGTAGTTTATTTGGTGTTATTATTTTTCAAGGTGGGGGGGTAGGGGAGGGGAATATGTAATGATAACTATTTTAGTTTATATGGAAATATTTTCATTACATGGCATTGTATTATTTGCAGACAGTTATAACATATTTATCTTACAAGGACTTGTCATTTAACCACTTATGGAGACGCTGTTTCTCTCCCTCCCTCTGCCACCTTGACCTGGCACATGTCACACACTCTATGTGACTCGTATGGTTAATAATGTTCTACAACTTCATCTAACAGTAAGTGAACAGCTGTCAGTTTATCACTACACAGTGTCATGTAGCTGGTTATACAACATGTAACACAGACTCAACACTTGATCTTGGTTTTACAACATGTAACATAGACTCAACACTTGATCTTGGTTATACAACATGTAACACAGACTCGACACTTGATCTTGGTTATACAACATGTAACACAGACTCAACACTTGATCTTGGTTATACAACATGTAACACAGACTCAACACTTAATCTTGGTTATACAACATGTAACACAGACTCAACACTTGATTTTTGCTATTGTTTACATCTCACAATACACAAGCTTGTACATATTCATCAAGGGTTAGTAATTTCCAGCTTTGTTTTTGTTAGTTTTTTCCTTGATAGTGATTATCATTATAATGTTGTCCAAGATAACGTTGAAAGTGCAAGTTGGGTCAACACTTATTGTACCAGCAACACAAGAAGTGACTCCAGTACGTGGCCTCCACACCTACACTTGAAGTCGTACCACCGTTACGGTACGTCATACAGAACCTCGTCATGTCATGTGCCACCACATGACCATCATGGCCAATGTGTGGTGACCATCGTGGTCAGTGTGTGTTGATCATCGTGGTCAGTGTGTGTTGATCATCGTGGTCAGTGTGTGGTGACCATCAGGGTCAGTGTGTGGTGACCATCATAGCCAGTGTGTGGTGAACATCATGGCCAATGTGTGGTGACTATCGTGGCCAGTGTGTGGTGACCATCGTAGCCAATAACATGTGTGTGGTGACCATCGTGGCCAGTAAAATGTGTGTGGTGACCATCGTGGTCAGTAACATGTGGGTGGTGACCATCATGGCTAGTAACATGTGTGTGGTGATCATCGTGGCTAGTGACATGTGTGTGGTGACCACCAGGGCCAATAACATGTGTGTGGTGACCATCGTGGTCAATAACATTGGTGACCATCGTGGTCAGTAACATGTGTTTGGTGAACATCATGGTCGGTAACAAGTGTGAGGTGACCATCATGACCAGAAACATGTGTGTGGTGACCATCGTGGTAACATGTGTGTGGTGACCACCATGGCCAGTAACATGTGTGTGGTGACCATCGTTGTCAATAGCATGTGTTTGGTGACCATCGTGATCAATAACAGGTGTGTGGTGACCATAATGGTCAGCAACATGTGTGTGGTGACCCAAGTGGTCAGTAACGTGTGTGGTAATCACCGTGGTAAGTATCATGTGTGTGGTGAACCACCGTGGACAGTAATATGTGTGTGGAGACCATCGTGGGCAATAACATATGTGTGGTGACCATCGTGGCCAGTAACGTGTGTGTTGACCGCCATGGCCAGTAATATGAGTGTGCTCATCATCGTGGCCAGAAACATGTTTGTAGTAACCATCGTGGTCAGTAACATGTGTGTGACCATCATGGCCAGTAACATGTGTGTGGTTACCATCACGGTCAGTAACATTTGTGTGGTGACCATCATGGTTAGTGACATGTGTGTGGTGACCATCACGGCTAATAACACGTGTGTGTTGACCATCGTGGCCAGTAACATGTGTGTGTGGTGACCATCATGGTCAGTAACATGTGTGTGTTGGTGACCATCGTGTTCAGTAACATGTGTGTGGTGACCATCGTGGCAAGTAAAATGTGTGGTGATCATCGTTGTCAGTAATATGTGTGTAGTGACCATCGTGGTGAGCAACATGTGTGTGGAGACAATCGTATTCAATAACATGTGTGTGGTAACCATTAAGGTCACTAACATGTGTGTGGTGACCATTATGGTCAGTAAACTGTGTGTGGTGACAATCATGGTCAGTAAAATGTGTGGTGACCTCCGTGGTCAGTAACATGTGTGGTGTTGACGATCATAGTCAGTAACGTTTGTGGTGACCATCGTGGACAGTAACATGTGTGTTGTGACCAACGTGGCCAGTAACATGTGTTTCGTGACCATCATGACCAGTAACATGTGCGTAGTGACCACCTTGGCCAGTGACATGTGTATGGTGACCATCGTGAGCAGTAACATGTGGATGGCAACCATCATGGTCCGCAACATGTGTGTGTGGTGATCATCGTGGTGAGTTACATGTTTGTGGTGACCATCATGGTCAGTAACATATGTGTGATGACCATCATGGCCAGTAACATATGTGTGGTGGCCATCGTGGTCAGTAACATGTGTGTGGTGACAATCTTGTTCAATAATATGTGTGTGGTGACCATCATGGTCAGTAATATGTTACTAGCCACGATGGTCACCACACACATGTAACATATGTGTGGTGACCATCGTGGCCAGAAACATGTGTGTGGTAACCATCGTGGTCAGTAACAAGTGTGTGGTGACCATCATCGCCAGCAACATGTGTGTGATGACCAACGTGGTAACATGTGTGCGGTGACAATCATGGCGAGTAACGTGTGTGGTTACCATCATGGCCAGTAACATTTGTGTTTTGACCATCATGGTCAGTAACATGTGCGTGGTGACCATCATGGCCAGTAACACGTGTGTGGTGACCATCGTGGCCAGTAACATGTGTGTGGTGACCACCGTGGTCAGTAACATGTGTGTGGTGACGATCATGGTCAGTAACATGTATGTGATGACCATCGTGGACAGTAACATGTGTGTTGTGACCATCGTGGCTAGTAAAATGTGTTTTGTGACCATCATGGCCAGTAACATGTGTGTAGCGACCATCATGGCCAATGAAATGTGTATGGTGACCATCGTGGACAGTAACATGTGGGTGGCAATCATCATAGTCAGTAACATGTGTGTGGTGACCATCGTGGTCAGTAACATGTGTGTGGCGACCATCATGGTCAGTAACATATGTGTGATGACCATCATGGCCAGTAACATCTGTGTGGTGACCATCGTGGTCAGTAACATTTGTGTAGTGACCATCATGGTCAGTAACATGTTACCAGCCACGATTGTCACCACACCCATGTAACATGTGTGTGGTGACCAACGTGGCCAGAAACATGTGTGTGTGTTTAACCATCGTGGTCAGTAACATGTGTGTGGTGACCGTCATCGCCAGAAACATGTGTGTGGTTACCACCGTGGTCAGTAACATGTGTGTGGTGACCATCATGGCCAGTAACATGTGTGTGGTGATCATCATGGTCAGTATCATGTGTGTGGTGACCATCATGTCCAGTAACGTGTGTGTGGTGACCATCATGGTCAGTAACATGTGGGTGGTGACCATCATGGCCAGTAACATGTGTGTGGTGATCATCATAGCCAGTAACACGTGTGTGTTGAGCACCAGGGCCAATAACATGTGTATGATGTCCATCGTGGTCAATAACATGTGTTTGGTGACCATCGTGGTCAGTAACGTGTCTGGTAAACATTATAGTCACTAACAAGTCTGAGGTGACCATCATGGCCAGAAACATGTGTGAGGTGACCGTCGTGGTAAGTAACATGTGTGTGGTGACCACCATGGCCAGTAACATGTGTGGTGACCATCATGGTCAGTAACATGTGTGTGGTACCATCGTGGTCAGTAATATGTGTGTGGTAACCATCGTGGTATCATGTGTGTGGTGAACCAACGTGGACAGTAATATGTGTGTGGTGACCATCGTGGCCAGTGACATGTGTGTGGTGACCATCGTGGTCAGTAACATGTGTGTGGTGACCATCGTGGGCAATAACATGTGTGTGGTGACCATCGTGGCCAGTAACATGTGTGTGTTGACCACCATGGCCAGTAATATGAGTGTGGTCACCATCGTGACTAGAAACATGTGTGTGGTAACCTCTTGGTCAGTAACATGTGTTGAGACCATCATGTTCAGTAACATGTGTGTGATAACCATCGTAGCCAGTAAAATATGTGATCATCATATTGGTGAGTGATATGTGTGTAGTGACCATCGTGGTCAGTAGCATGTATGTGAAGACCATCGTATTCAATAACGTGTGTGGTAACCATCAAGGTCAGTAACATGTGTGTAGTAACCATCATGGTCGGTAAACTGTGTGGAGACTATTAAGGTCAGTAACAGGTGTGTGGTGACCATCGTGGCCAGTGACATATGTTTGGTGACCATCATGGTCAGTGACATGTGTGTGGTGACCACCGTGCTCAGTAAAATGTGTGTGGTGACGATCATGGTCAGTAACATCTTTGTGGTGCCCATCGTTGACAGTAACATGTGTGTTGTGACCATCGTGGCCAGTAACAAGTGTTTCATGACCACCATGGCCAGTAACCTAACCTAACCTAACCAACGTGGTGAGTAATATGTGTGTGGTCACAATGATAGCCAGTAACATGTGTGTTGTGACCATCACGGTCAGTAACATTTGTGTTGTGACAATCATAGTCAGTAACATGTGTGTGGTGACCATCATGGCTAGTAACACGTGTGTGGTAATCATCATGACCAGTACCATGTGTTTGTGGTGACCATCATCGTCAGTGACACGTGTGTAGTGACTATCATGTTCAGGAACATGTGTGTGGTGACCATCGTGGCCAGTGATATGTGTGGTGATCATCGTGGTTAGTAGTATGTGTGTAGTTTCCATCGTGGTCAGTAACATGTGTGTGGAGACAATCGTATTCAATAACATGTGTGTGGTAACCATCAAGGTCAATAACATGTGTGTGGTGACCATCATGTTCAGTCAAATTTGTGTGGTGACAATTATGGTCAGTAACATTTGTGTGATGACCACTGTGGTCAGTAACATGTGCGTGGTGACGATCATTTTCAGTAACATGTGTGTGGTGACCATCGTGGACAGTAACATGTGTGTTGTGAGCATCGTGGCCAGTAACATGTGTTTCGTGACCATCATGGCCAGTAAGAAGTGTGCAGCGACCACATGTGTATGGTGACCATCGTGGATAGTAACATGTGGGTGGCGATCATTATGGTCAGTAACATGTGTGTGGTGACCATCTTGGTCTGTAACATGTGTGTGGTGACTATCGTGGCTAGGAATATGTGTATGGTGACCATCTTGGCCAGTAACATGTGTGTGTGTTGACTACCATGGCCATTGATATGTGTGTGGTGACCATTATGACAAGAAACATGTGTGTGGTGGCCACCGTTGCCAATAACATGTGTGTGGTGACAACCGTGGCCAGAAACATGCGTGTGGTGACCGTCGTGACCCTAACATGTGTGTGGTGACCGCCTTGGACACTAACATGTGTATGGTAACCATCGTGGTAAGTAAAATATGTGTGGTGATCATCATAGTCAGAAATATATGTGTGATAACCATGAAGGCTAGTAACATGTGTGTGATGACCATCTTGGTCATTAACATGTGTTTGGTGACCATCATGGTCACTAGTATGGGTTTGTTGACCATCAAGGTCAGTGATATGTGTGTGTTGACCATGAAGACCAATAACATGTGTGTGGTGACCATCGTGGTCAGTAATATGTGTCTAGTGGCCATCGTGGCCAGTAACATGTGAGTTGTGACCATCATGCCCAATAACATGTGTGTGCTGACCATCGTGGTTAGTGATTTGTTTTAGTGACTATTGTGGTCAGTAGTATATGTGTAGTGACCATCGTGGCCAGTAACATGTGTGTAGTGACCACCAGGGACAGTAACAAGTGCGAGGTGACCATCATGGTCATTAACATGAGTGTGGTGAAATCATGGCTAGTACCATATGTGTGGTGACCATCGTGGCCAGTAATATGTGTGTGGTGACGACCGTGGTCAGTAGGATGTGTGTGGTGATCATTATGGTCAGTAACATGTGTGGTGACCGTCGTGGATAGTAATATTTGTTAAGTGACCATCTTGGCCAGTAACATGTGTGTGGTGACCACCATGGCCAGTAACATGTGTATGGTGACCATCATGGACAGTATCATGTGTGTGGTAAACATCATGGTCAATAACGTGTGTGTGGTGACCATCATGGTCAGTAACATGTGTGTGGTGACAATCTTCGTCAGTAACATGTGTGTGGTGACCAACATGGCTAGTAACTTCTGGGTAGTGACCATCGTGGTCAGTAACATATGTTTGGTGACCATCGTGGTCATCAAATGCCTGTGGTAACCGTCATGGTCAGTAACATGTGTGTGGTGACCATCTTGGTCAGTAAAATGTGTGTGGTGGCATCGAGGTCAATAACATGTGTGTGGTGACCATTATGGCCAGTAACATGTGTGTGGTGACCATAATGGTCAGTAACATGTTCGTGGTGACCATGTTAGCCAGCAACATGTGTGTTTTGAACATTGTTTTCATTAACAGGTGTTTTGTGACTATCATGGTAAGTAACATGTGTGTGGTTACTATTATGGTCTGTAAAATGTGTGTGGTGACCCTTGGGGAAAGTTACATATGTGTGGTGACAACCATGGCCAGTTTTATGTGTGTGGTGACCATCGTAGTCATTAACATGTGTGTGGTGACCATCGTGGTCAGCAATATGTGTGTGGTGACCATCATGGCCAGTAACATCTGTTTGGCGACCATTATGGCTAGCAACATTTTTTTCTGGTGACCATCGTGGTCAGTAACATATGCGTGGTGACCATACGGCCAGTAACATGTGTGTGTGCTGAACATCGTGGTCAGTAAGATGTGTCTGGTGACTATCGTGGTCAGTAACATGTGTGTGTTAACCATCATGGTCAGTAACATGTGCGTGGTGACCATAGTGGTCAGTAACACGTGTGTGGTAACCATCGTGGTCAGTAACATAAGTGTGGTGACCATCGTGGTCAGTAACATGTGTTTGGTGACCATCGTGGTCAGTAACGCGTTTGGTGACCATCTTGGTGAGTAACACGTGTGTGGTGACCATCGTGGTCAGTAACATGTGTATGGTAACCATCGTGGTCAGTAATATGTGTGTGGTGACTATCGTGGAGAGTAATGTGTTTGGTGACCATCGTGGCCAGTGACGTGTGTGGTGACCATCTTGGTCTGTAACATGTGTGTGGTGACTATCGTGGCCAGGTATATGTGTGTGGTTACTATCATGGCCATGTATATGTGTATGATGACCATCGTCGCCAGAAACATGTGTGTAGTTACCGTCTTGGACACTAACATGTGTATTGTGACCATCGTTGTAACATGTGTGTGGTGGCCATCATAGATAGGAATATGTGTGTGATAACCTTGTAGTCCAGTAATGTGTGTGTGGTGACAATCGTGGTCAGTAACATGTGTTTGGTGACCATCATGGTGAGTAATATGTGTTTGATCATCATGGTAAGTATGTGTGTGTTAACCATCAAGGCTAATAACATGTGTGTGGTGACCACCGTGGTCAGTGATATGCGTGTAGTGACCATCGTGGCCAGTAACATGTGAGTTGTGACCATCATGCCCGGTAACATGTGTGTGCTGACCATCGTGGTCAGTAATTTGTTTGTAATGACTATTGTGGTCAGTAATATGTGTTGTGACCATCGTGGTCAGTAATATGTTTGTAGTGACCATCACGGCCAGTAACATGTGTGTGGTGCTCATCATTGTCAGTAACATGTGTGCGATGACAAATATCGTCAGTAACATGTGTGTGGTGACCAACATGGGCAGTGACATCTCTGTGGTGATCATCGTGGTCAGGAACATATGTTTGGTGACCAACATGGTCATTTAATGTCTGTGGTAACCATCATTGTCAGTAACATGTGTGTGGTGACCAGCTTGGCCAGTAAAATGTGTGTGGTGACCATCGAGGTCAGTAACATGTGTGTGGTGACTATTATTGACAGTAAAATGTGTGTGGTGACCATCGTGGTCAATGAAATGTGTGTGGTGACCATGGTGGCCAGTAACATGTGTGTGGTTACTATCATGGTTAGTAAAATGTTTGTGGTGACCATGTTAGCCAATAACATGTGTGTTTTGATCATCGTGGTCAGTAACATGTGTCTGGTGACTATCATGGTCAATAACATGTGTGTGGTGACTATCTTATTAAAATGTGTGGTGAACTTCGTGGCAAGTTGCATGTTGTGTGGTGACCTCCGTGCCCAGTAATGTATCTGGTGACCATCTTAGTCAGTAACATGTGTGTTGTGACCATCGTGGTCAGTAACATGTTTGTGGAGACCATCGTGGTCAGTAACATGAGTGTGGTGACCATCGTGGGTAGCAACATCTGTGTGGTGACCATCATGGCCAGTAACATCTGTGTGGCGACCATCGTGGTCAGTATCATATGTGTGGTGACCATCATGGCCAGTAACATGTGTGTGCTGAACATCATGGTCAATAAGATGTGTTTGGTGACTATCGTACTCATCAACATGTGTGTGGCTACCATCATGGTTAGTAACATGTTTGTGGTGACCATAGTGGTCAGTAACACGTGTAAGTTAACCATCGTGGTCAGTAACATGTGTGTTGTGACCATCGTGGAGAGTAACATGTGTTTGGTGACTATCGAGGCCAGTGAAATGTGTGTGGTAACCATCTTGGTCAGTAACATGTGTGTGGTGATCATCCTGGCCAGCAACATATGTGTGGTGACCATCGTGGCCAGTATTGTGTTTCTGTTGACCACCATGACCATTACCATGTGTGTGGTGAAAATCGTGGCCAGAAGCATGTTTGTGGTGACCATCGTGGTCAGTAACATGTGTGTGGTGACCATCATGGCCAAGTAATATGTGTGTGGTGACCATCGTGGTCAGCAAGATGTGTGTGGTGACCATCATGGTCACTAACATGTGTATGATGACCATCATGGTCAGTAACATGTGTTTGTTGACCATCATAGTCAATAACATATGTGTGGTGAGCATCATGGTCAGTAATATGTGTATAGTGACTATCATGGTCAGCAACATTTAAGTAGTTACTATCGTGGCCAGTGACATGTGTTGTGTCATACTCAGTAACCTGTGCGTGGTGACCATTATGGCCAGTAACATCTGTGTGGCGACCATCATGGCCAGTATCATATGTTTGGTGACCATTGTGTTCAGTAATATATGTGTGGTGACATTCGTGGCCAATAACATGTGTGTGATGACCATCATCGTCAGTAACAAGTGTGTGGTGACAATCATGGTGAGTAATATATATGTGGTGACCATCGTGGCCAGTAACATATGTGTGGTGACCATCATGACCAGTAACATGTGTCTGGTGACCACCGTTGTCAACATGTTTTTGTTGAAAATCGTGATCAGTAACATATGTGTGGTGACCATTATGTTCGGTAACATGTGTTTGGTGCCCATCGTGGTTAGTAACATGTGTATGTGTATGGTAACCATCGTGGTCAGTATCATGTGTCTGACGACCATCATGGCAAGTAACGTGTGTGTGTGACCACCATGGCCAGTAACATGTGTGTGTGGTGACTATCGTAGCCAGTTGCATATGTGTGGTTACCATCGTTGTCAGTAACACGTGTGTCACCACGACCATCATGGCCAGTAACATGTGTGTGGTGACCAACTTGGTCATTAAAACGTATGTGATGACGATCATGGCCAGTAGCATGTGTATGGTGACCAACATGGTCAGAACATGTGTGTGGTGAGCATCATGGTCAGTAACGTGTGTGGTGAACATCATGTCCAGTAGCATGTGTGTGTTGCCTATTGTGGCCAGTAATATGTGTGTAGTGACCATTGTGGTCAGGAACATGTGTGTGGTGATCATCACGGTCAGTGATATGTGTGTGGTGACCATCGTGGCCCAGAACATGTGTGTGGAGACCATCGTAGTCAGTAACATGTGTGCAGTGACCATCGTGGTCAGTAACATTTGTGCGGTGACCATCATGTCCAGTAAGGTGCGTAGTGACCATCATTGTCAGTAACATGTGTGTGGTGACCATCATGGTCAGCGACATGTGTGTGGTGACTATCATGGTCAGAAACATGTCTTTGGTGATCATCGTGGCGAGTGACATATGTATTTTGACCGTCATGGTCAGTAACATTTGTTTAATGACTATTGTGGTCAGTACCATGTGTGTGGTAAGCATCATGGTCAGTAACATTTGTGTGATAACCATCATTTGCTAAGTAACATGTGTGTGGTGACCAGCGTGGTCAGTAACATGTGTGTGGTGACCATTTTGGTCACTACCATGTGTATGGTGACCATCATGGTCAGTAACATGTGTGTGGTGAATATCATAGTCAATAACATGTGTGTGGTGACCATCGTGGCCTGTAATATGTGTATAGTGACCATCATTGTCAGTAACGTGTGTAGTGACCATCGTGGCCAGTAACGTGATTTGTGTCATTCCCAGTAACCCTTGCATGGTGACCATTATGGCCAGTAACATATGTGTGGCGACCGTCATGGCAAGTATCATATTTTTGGTGACCAACGTGGTCAGTAACATATGTGTTGGAACCATCGTGTTTGATGACCATCATGATCAGTAACAAGTGTGTGGTGGCAATCATGGAGAGTAATATATATGTGGTGACCATCGTGGTCAGTAACATATGTGTGGTGACCATCATGGCCAGTAACATATGTTGGTGACCATCGTCGTCAATAACATGTGTTTGGTGACCATCGTGGTCAGTAACATGTGTGTGGTGACCATTATGGTCGGTAACATGTGTTTGGTGCCCATCCAGGTTAGTAACATGTGTATGGTGACTATCGTGGTCAGTAACATGTGTGTTGCGACCATCATGGCGAGTAACATGTGTGTGGTGACCACCATGGCCAGTAACATGTGTGTGTGTGGTGACCATCGTAGCCAGCAACATGTGTGTGGTTACCATCGTTGTCAGTAACACGTGCGTGGTGACCATCATGGCCAGTAAAATGTGTGTGGTGACCAAATTGGTCAGTAAAATGTTTGTGGAGACGATCATGGCGAGTAGCATGTGTGTGGTGACCAACATAATCAGTAACATGTGTGTGGTGACCATTATGGTCAGCAACGTGTGTGATGAACATCATGGCCAGTAACATGTGTATGTTGACCATCGTGACCAATAACATGTATATGGTGACCATCGTGGTCAGTAACATGTGTGTGGTGACCATCACGGTCAGTAATATGTGTGTGGTGACCATCGTGGCCATTAACATGTGTGTGGAGACCATCGTGGTCAGTAACATGTGTGCAGTGACCATCGTGGTTAGTGACATGTGTTTGGTGACCATCATGGTCAGTAACATGTGTTTGGTGATCATCGTGGTGAGTGACATATGTGTAACAGTAACATTTGTTTCGTGACCATTGTGGTCAGTAATATGTGTGTGGTGAGCATCATGGTCAGTAACATGTGTGTGGTGACCATCATGGTCAGTAACATGCGTGCGGTGACTCTCATGGCAAAGTAACATGTGTGTCTTGACCAGCGTGGTCAGTAACACGTGTGTGGTGATAATCATGGTCAGTAATGTGTGTGTAGTGACCATCGTGGCCAGTAACATATGTGTTGTGTCATACACAGTAACCTGTGCATGGTGACCATGGCCATTAACATCTGTGTGGCGACCATCATGGCCAGTATCATATGTGTGGTGACCATCGTGGTCAGTAACATATGTGTGGTGACCATTGGTGACCATTATGGTCGGTAACATGTGTTTGGTGCGAATCATGGTCAGTAACATGTCTATTTGTGTGGTGACCATTGTGGTCAGTAACATGTGTCTGGCGACCATCATGGCAAGGAACAGGCGTGTTGTGACCACCATGGCCAGTAACATGCGTGTGTGGTGAATGTCGTTGCCAGTAACGTGTGTGGTTACCATCGTGGTCAGTAACACGTGCGTGGTGACTGTCATGGCCAGTAACATTTGTGTGGTGACCAACCTGGTCAGCAAAATGTATGTAGTGACGATCACGGCGAGTAGCATGTGTGTGATGACCAACATGGTCAGTAACATGTGTATGGTGACCATCTTGGTCAGTAACGTGTGTGGTGAACGTCATGGCCAGTAACAT